>JAGKTI010007355.1:21828-37197 GCA_018397915.1 Birgus latro
GTCGGCCTTGGTCACCTAATGGCGGCTCTCCACGCTGCTCGATCCCTGGCAGCCTCCCTGTTCAGTCCCTTAACCCTTAAGTCACACTTAATGACCTCGTCCCATGTCTTTCTCGGTCTACCCCTCCCCCAATATTAACACTTCTCACCCTCTGTACCCAATTATCATCCCCCATCCTCTCCACATGTCCAAACCACCTCAGCCTACCTCTCCTCATCACAACACCAATACACTCCAGTCCCATCCTACCTCTCAACTCTTCCATCATAAACCCAGCCCCCCCCCAGGCCTTGCACACAGGGACGCACAGCACATCCACCTAATCATTGTCATTTCTGTACGTTTAAACCTGCGAATATCCTCTTCCTTTACTGCCCAGGTCTCACTACCATACAGCATCACACTCCTAACACATGCTGCATACAAAGACCACTTAGCACGTAAGGAGAGTCCTCTCAATGTCAGGAGAGGCAACAGCTCCCTGAACTTCTTCCAACCACTTCTCACCCTAGCAACCGAGCTAACTCCAGCCCCAGCTCCGGCACATAACATGTCTCTCAAATAACAAAACTCCTCCACACACTCAAGAGACTCACCTGCAAGTTCAACCCTCTCACGCCTAACAATCTCCACCTGCTCTCCCCGACACGCCGCACACATGAAATCAGCATTATCTCGCAGTCTACCTCTAATACCACTACATCTCTTGTGCACCCATTTATCACAAACACTACACAAGATGGAATTACTTCCCACACCCATGTGGCAAACTGCACATGGCCACTCTTACTCTCCTCTGATTATACCACCACCAACCCTAGATATCATCACTTTTGTTTTATCTGCATTTACCCTTAAGCCCTTGTACCCCATACCATCTCCCCACTTCTTAAATCTTTCCTCAGCCTCCCCTTCATTCTCTGCAATCAACACCAAATCATCAGCATACAACATCTCCCATGGGAGTCCATCTCTGAAGTCACGTGAGAGGGCTTCAAGCACCATGATAAACAACAAGGGACTCAAAACTGACCCCTGATGCACACCAACATTCACGGGAAACTCATCACTCAAAACTCCATTCACTCTTACCTGGGTGCGAGCACCCACGTACATGGCCATAACCACCCTAACCAGCCACTCCTCCAACCCCAGCTTTCTCACTGCCCACTTCACCACCTCTCTAGGGACTCTGTCAAAGGTCTTTTCCAGATCAACAAAAACAAAATACAATTCCCTTTTCTTACCAATATATTTTTCCTGAAGCTGTCAAACAATGAATATGGCATCAGTGGTCCCCCTGCCTGGCATAAACCCAAACTGCATCTCATCAATATTCACTCTTTCTCTAATCAGACCTTCTAGAACTCTCTCCATTACTTTCATTATCTGCTCTAAGAGCTTTATACCTCTGTAATTTCCCCTTTCCAGGGCATCACCCTTCCCTTTGTACACATTTACAATTACACTCTTCAGCTAATCATCTGGGACAACACACTCATATATAATCATATTTATCAGGTTAGTGACTAACCTCACCCCAGTATCTCCTGAGGCCTTCAACATTTCGGCAGTCAACCCAGACACACCTGCCGCCTTCCCCACCTGCATCCTGCCTACTGCCTCACTCACAGTAGCAGCGTCAATCAAAGGCCAAGGGCCAAACACTGGATCAGCTGGCTCCAAACCTTCCCTATATATGGATCAGCTGGCTCCAAACCTTCCCTATATATGGATCAGCTGGCTCCAAACCTTCCCTATATATGGATCAGCTGGCTCCAAACCTTCCCTATATATGGATCAGCTGGCTCCAAACCTTCCCTATATATGGATCAGCTGGCTCCAAACCTTCCCTATATATGGATCAGCTGGCTCCAAACCTTCCCTATATATGGATCAGCTGGCTCCAAACCTTCCCTATATATGGATCAGCTGGCTCCAAACCTTCCCTATATATGGATCAGCTGGCTCCAAACCTTCCCTATATATGGATCAGCTGGCTCCAAACCTTCCCTATATATGGATCAGCTGGCTCCAAACCTTCCCTATATATGGATCAGCTGGCTCCAAACCTTCCCTATATATGGATCAGCTGGCTCCAAACCTTCCCTATATATGGATCAGCTGGCTCCAAACCTTCCCTATATATGGATCAGCTGGCTCCAAACCTTCCCTATATATGGATCAGCTGGCTCCANCGCTGGCTCTAGCCTCCCTATATATGAGGATGAGGGCTCCCCAACTTCCCTGTATATATATATATATATATATATATATACACATACATATATAGTGGGCTGTCACAGTGCACAAATCACATAGTACACGAGTGACCAAAAATCATAACCATAAAGCTTTGAATGAGCGAGTTTAGCCCACAATACGTGAGGCAGCGGCAAGGAGTGGCCCAAAACTGCTATTTTCCCAGACTACGCGACCCCCCTCCTCGCATGACATGCCCATCATGACTTAGGGGCTCATGGGGAAGGTGCTCAAGAGGATTCTACAGTAAGATCTCACCAATAACAACAGACAGTAACATTTTCTGCAATAACAGTAAGTTAGAATAGATACCCAGTTTCTATTATAACATTTGGATTCACTTGAATGATGGTTATCTTGTGAATGCCAAGTTGTTATACCGCAATACATCCATAACAAGATGAGGAATGAAACACAAACAAGAAGGGATGAAGGAAATTGCCGAAAATGTGTACAGTAGTGAGGAAGAGATGGACGATCCTCCCCTCACCACCTCCCCTGACTCACCCGCTGCCATCCCCTCCACCTCCACTGCCCCACCTGACTCACCAGCCACCTCCCCCTCCACCTCCACAGCCCAACCTGACACCTGCTTCACCTGGCCTATCTGCAACACCCACCATAATGATTGTTGCTGCATTCTGGAAGAAATATAACATTCGACAGGCCGTAAATTTCTTTGTCAAAGTCTGGAATAACGCTACACTGGCAATTGTTAACCCGCCGAGTCCCACCGATGTATGATGCACGTCACTACTTTTTTCCGCGGACAGACCTACCGACGTGCATCGTACGTTTGTCAGTTGCAAGGCCCGTCGTTTGCACATTTTTCAAGATTCGCAGGTGATTTTTGGTAGGCATATGTGGGAGACCTTCCTCTACTTGCTGTCAAGTGGGGTTACTGCCTGGCCCCACCTGACCCCTCCTCCCCACCCTCCCCCCCACTCGGCAATTCACCTGTTAGCAGTAACCTGGCCAGTAAAAATATGTTGCCACATGGTCTCTCCAATGACGAAATTCACTGTGAAATGATTCCTGAGGTGAAGGACAAAGAAACAAAGAAGCTAGAGGGAGAAACAAGCAGAAGTGATGAGGTGGTAATGTTGTAAAGGAAGGTGCCATACGCTGCGGTTTTGGGTGAATGAACAACGCTTTTATCGCCTATATTATTGTGTGAAAAACAATATAGACTTGTACTACACATAAATTCATACCAAATAAATAAATAAACACGTAATTTAAAGTGGCCTGAATTAACTAGTTAACCCTTCCATAGTTCGTTTTCTTTAGCCAGGTACCCTGAGAAAGGAAACCGTAAGGCTGACTGACACCTGTACCAACATTTATAAGCTCAGGAGGGCGATTTCTCTATTAATTTTCGATATTTCTCACCAAAAGGAGAGGTTTGAGCAAAAAGAGAGAGAGAGAGAGAGAGAGAGGAAGAAGTTGAAAATCGGTTGGGTTCTGAGGGTGTGTTGGGTAAAAAACCAGTCGGGACTAAATGGGTTAAACATGTGTGGTGTGGCTGGGGCAGCAGGGCACCCAAAGCACGTTGCCACACCTCAGAATCCCCATTAGGCCTGTCTGCTTCTGTTTTTAAGGTGACTATATTTTTATTTTAGCTGTATCTGTAGTATGTGTCTTAAAAATTTTCCCTTTATTATATCTCTAAGGTTTACAAAATATCAAGGTTTGTGGGGTCCTGCCCTGCCCATATGTTATTTTTCCCATAAGATTATGTATTCACAGTACATGAAATCACAGTGCTCAAGGTCATGGACTGCCCATCCAATGCGAGCTCACTGTATATATCATCATCATCATCATCCGGATCTGCTTTCCCACCCTAGGGCAGGGTGAGGGGTAGCAACATCCAGACAGCCCAAGTTAGCCCAGTCCAGTGGGCCATGCTTCCATTCACTCATCATTCAAGCCCCCAGAATCCTGACTATCTGATACACCAAAAACTTTGCATAAATGTATCCGACAGAGTCAGTCCGAATGCTGTCACATTAACAAGGGGTCCAAATCCCTGATCATCCACATCTCACAACATTCATCCAGCCAGCTCAATCTCTTGTCAGTCCCCTAGCCTCACTGACTTCCATACTTCTCATCCTCACACAGTCATCATATCCCTCCACCTTCTCCTTGGCCTACCTCGCCTCCTCCCTCCTTCAGATTTGCTCAGATATACCTTTTTCATCACATCATTAGCACCTTAAACACTCATCTGCCTGTGGCCCAGACGATATAAGCAACAGACACCTTAAACATCTTGGACCACAAGGCATACAAGCATCCACCAACATATCAAACTACAGCTACTCACACAATACCCAACATCTGGAAGCATGGTACTATCATCATTATACCTAAACCCAACAAAGACCCCATGTTACCTTCCTCACACCACCCCATCATACTCTTCTGCACCCCCTCCAAAGTCACTGAACGACTGGTGTTACAATTAGTAACACCTCACATCTCCCTAGCCCCATCACAACATGGTTTTAGGCCACTACACCCCACAAACACTCTTCTTACAGATGTTACACAAGGAGTTTTTGATGGCATCAGTTCAGCTAGGCCACCACACTGAACACTCCTAGGCACCCTAGACATTAGCAAAGCTTTGTTGCCATCCCCTGCCAAAACCTCACAAACAAAATATTCAACACAAACATGCACAATAACACATAAAGATGGCTGGCAAACTATTTAGCAGGCAGATGTGCATGTGTAACATTTGCCGGTCAACCGAACATCAGAAATGTCACAAACGGCATCCTTCATGGATCTGTTTTGTCTCCTACACTCTGATCTATACATGCACAACATACCCACACCCCACACACCACAAATACACACAGCTTCCTATGCAGATGACATAACACTTACATGTGCACATCAAAATGCAAACACAGCCATGCACATCCTCCAACCTTACCTCAACATATTATACGAATGATTCACCACAAACAGACTCATAATAGCTCCAGTCAAATCTACAGTGACCCTTCTCAAAAACTGGACAGCAGAACATAATCACATTCCACACCTCACCATAAACAACACTCCCCTACCACACACACACCCAAAATCCTTGGTTTAACATACAATACATCAGTGTCATTTAAACAGCACATCACAAACATTAATAATAAATCAATACCAAGACTCAATGCCCTATGGTCACTTGCCCATACAACATTCGGACACTACAAAGAACCACCACCGCAGTATACAAACAATTTATACATTCAGTGATGAATTATGCAAGCCCTGCTTGGGCTTCTAACCTCACCCTACAGACCATACAGAACAAGTTGCACAGCTACTACACCTACAGACCACCTACACCAAGAAACCAAAGTCCTCAAAGTCAAGGACCATCTAGAAATGAGAGGCACACAAATCCTTGCTGCAGCCTCCACAAACCCACACCATCCAATACATTACATGGCAGCACATCCATACGCACCAAGGAACATCAAAACAACACCTTGGACACAGTATCACACACAAATACCATCATCTCTCCCCCCTTGCCCGCCTTAAACTGGCTTCCAGAAGCATATCCATGCTTATATCACTTGCCGTTCCATTCAGTCAATCAAAGATCACACAGCTGCATGCACAGCCTCCTGATATCCATCCTTCTGAATCCTACCTCCCTCGAGAGGGCAGGGTCCACCTGGCCAGGCTGAGATGTGGACATCATCCAGCCCTTTGAGTTATCAGAAGAGGTTGGATGACTCCATCACTGATGCCTTTCCAGGATGCAACACGGCACCCCATACTGTCAAGCACATTATGGAAGACTACTTTGCGCCAACAACACAACATACACTCCTTGAGAGCTCTATGGGAAATCCCAGTCTCGGCCGTGGCCTTCCTCAGAGACTAGGGCTGTTTGGCCGGACTGCCTAGGGAACAAGTACTGTTACTACTACTACTACAGTTTGTGAAGAAAATTAATGAGTCATTCCAAACACACAACATTGCCTACCTTATCCCAGCCCCAGTTCCAGTGCCTGCCTCGCCATCTCAGTTTTTCCAGCTTAGCCTCCCCGCAACTGACTTGAGATGATGATTGGGGGTGCGACTTTAAGCGGTTCGAAGTCAAGCCTCAGCCCGAGAGAGGTTAGAGGTACTGCTCATTCCCCTTTTACAGCCCCTCAGCCTTGGATATTCCCTTCCCTGACACCCACACATTGTCTAGTCCCCTGTCATGGTAATTGATCATCACTTATTTACCATTCTGTCCACTCTACCTAACCCTTTTATATGCCCAGTGATGTTCCTAGAGGTTGTATGTGTACTACAATGAGTGTTAAGTATGATCAGGAGGGGATAAAAAATTTTCAAGAGGGCCATGTGGGGAAATTTGGGAAAATTTTGGGAATTCACCACACCAGTTACAGTAACCCATCATTTATTCCCCATGATTCAGCCAAGGCACTGTCAGATGATGTATTTCATTTTATGATACCACACTGCCCCCTCAACCCCTCTACATGGGTAAAACCCCAATAAAACCCTATACTGTACAGATTTTCCAGTTAATATGGAAATTCCATCTCGATACGAACTTTCCAATCGCAGCCTTTATATATTCATTATATGCTTCTTACATAACCACTCATGTTAATGTAATTTTCATTACTAAAAATGCATTACTTTATATATATTCCACTGTCGGCCTGTCTCATCTGCACAATGCTTGTTCAGTCACAGGCACAGAGAATATTGTTATTTATCAAAAATGAATGAGATGTGTAGACAGAAACAAGCAGAACAAAGTAAGGGGACTAGCTACTTAAGTAACAGAAAGAAGACAGACTGGCACCACAGGCATGCATATTTACATAGACATGAGTAAACACACAGCACAATGGCAAGCAACATATGCCCCTGCAAAAGCTTTAGTATAGCAACAAAGGCCATAAACTCCATGACAAACATAATGTGCAACGATACTGCACAGCTTACTCCCTGTGAATGATGTGGAATGGGCAGTAGCCTTTGTTCTGGTGGTGGGGGTGGGTTGTAGGGAGCAGAGGACGGTTTGAAAAAATGTGGCTTCCATGCACGCTGTCAGTGAATACAATAGAAAACATATACTGCTGTAATTCAGCCAGAATTTTTTTACTCTACAGCACAAATTATTGATTTGTGACATGGTGCTTAAAGAACAAGTGATGAGAAGGAGGACATATGTACCTAGGAGGAAAATATGGAAGCTGGGAAACCAATCAGTAAGGGATGCCTTTTATAGTGAGATGAGGAGAGTGGTGGCTGACCAGGGACCCGTAGAGAGAGGCGTTAATGAACAGTATAGAGCCCTTAAGAACAACCTCTTGAGAGTTACCGATGCAATATGCGGTTGGACAAGAGGCCCACCAAGACATAAATTAACTTGGTGGTGGGATGAGGGAGTAGAAGCTGCAGTTAAGGAGAAAAGAAGGCTTTTCCGGGAATGGAAGAAGGGTGGTAACAGGGAGGAGTACTTGGCTGCCAAGCGTAGGGCTATAAGAGAGGTATACAGGGCGAAGTCTGAGTCACAGAGACTTTTACTTGATAATCTAAATCATGGGGAAAGGAAAACTATGATTTTTAGGGTGGCAAATGAGGTGAAGAGGGGTAATCGGGACATTGTAGGTGAGCAGTGTGTGAAGAATGATGAAGGAAGGGTAGTGGTGAACAGTGGGGATATTAAAGATGCATGGAGAGAGCATTATAGCCAGTTGTTGAATGAGGAGTTTGACTGGGATAGGAAAGGTTTGGAGCCAGCGGATCCAGTGTTTGGCCCTTGGCCTTTGATTGGCACTGCTACTGTGAGTGAGGCAATAGGCAGGATGCAGGTGGGAAAGGCAGCAGGTGTGTCTGGGTTGACTGCTGAAATGTTGAAGGCCTCAGGAGATACTGGGGTGAGGTTAGTCACTAACCTGATAAATATGATTATATATGAGTGTGTTGTCCCAGATGATTAGCTGAAGAGTGTAATTGTAAATGTGTACAAAGGGAAGGGTGATGCCCTGGAAAGGGGAAATTACAGAGGTATAAAGCTCTTAGATCAGATAAAAAAAGTAATGGAGAGAATTCTAGAAGGTATGATTAGAGAAAGAGTGAATATTGATAAGATGCAGTTTGGGTTTATGCCAGGCAAGGGGACCACTGATGTCATATTCATTGTTCGACAGCTTCAGGAAAAATATATTGGAAAGAAAAGGGAATTGTACTTTGTTTTTGTTGATTTGAAAAAGGCTTTTGATGGCATCCCTAGAGAGGTGGTGAAGTGGGCAATGAGAAAGCTAGGGTTGGAAGAGTGGTTGGTTAGGGTGGTTATTGACATGTATGTGGGTGCTCGCACCCACATACATGTCAATAACCACCCTAACCAACCACAGAGTGAATGGAGTTTTGAGTGATGAGTTTTCTGTGAATGTTGGTGTGCATCAGGGGTCAGTTTTGAGTCCCTTGTTGTTTATCATGGTACTTGAAGCCCTCTCACGTGACTTCAGAGATGGACTCCCGTGGGAGATGTTGTATGCTGATGATTTGGTGTTGATTGCAGAGAATGAAAAGGAGGCAGAGGAAAGATTTAAGAAATGGAGAGATGGTATGGGGCCCAAGGGCTTAAGGGTAAATGCAGATAAAACAAGTGATGATATCTAGGGTTGGTGGTGGTACAATCAGAGGAGAGGGAGAGTGGGCATGTGCAGTGTGCAGTTTGCCACAAAGGTGTGGGAAGTAATTCCATCTTGTGCAGTGTTTGTGATAAATGGGTGTGCAAGAGATGTAGTGGTATTAGAGGTAGACTGCGAGATAATGCTGATTTTATGTGTGCGGCGTGGCGGGGAGAGCAGGTGGAGATTGTTAGGCGTGAAAGGATTGAATTGCTGGTGAGTCTGTTGAGTGTGTGGAAGAGTTTTGTTATTTGGGAGACATGTTATGTGCCGAAGGTGGGGCTGGAGCTAGCTCGATTGCTAGGGTGAGAAGTGGTTGGAAGAAGTTCAGGGAGCTGTTGCCTCTCCTGACACTGAGAGGACTCTCCTTACATGCTAAAGGGTCTTTGTATGCTGCATGTGTTAGGAGTGTGATGCTGTATGGTAGTGAGACCTGGCCAGTAAAGGAAGAGGATATTCGCAGGGTTAAATGTACAGGAATGACAATGATTAGGTGGATGTGCAGTGTGTCCCTGCGTGCAAGGCCTGGGGGGGCTGGGTTTACGACGGAAGAGTTGAGAGATAGGATGGGACTAGAGTGTATTGGTGTTGTGATGAGGAGAGGTAGGCTGAGGTGGTTTGGACATGTGGAGAGGATGGGGGATGATAATTGGGTGCAGAGGGTGAGAAGTGTTAATATTGGGGGAGGGGTAGACCGAGAAAGACATGAGACAAGGTCATTAAGTGTGACCTCAGGGTTAACGGGTTGAACAGGGAGGCTGCCAAAGATCGAGCAGCATGGAGAGCCACCGTTAGGTGACCAAGGCTGACGCATGCAAGCATGTTGGTGCCTTCAAAAACGATAACGATAACGAACGATAATGATATTTGTAATGTAATGCCGTGTCGGCTATACAGGGGATTACTGTAGCCATATAACTTGGATTTCAGTGGCGCAATTTGCATGACTCAATCTGCATTACATAAGTCCCAGATACATTAGCCATACAGATTAAGGGTCTACTGTAATTCATTATTGGAAAAAGTGCCATTCCTCATCCATAATATATCAGAAGAGGGAGCTACTATGCACAGTCGCTCTCCCTCCTCCCTAGAATCATATTATTTTCACTTGCACTTTCACACACCATCACCTGCCAGACAGAGCCTAGACTCCATTTAGATCACCTCCCTATCATCATTACCACAAAAATATACTAATCACACATCACACAAACTGCAAGATGGAGGGCTACACAAAATTCACCAAAGAAACATACCTTACTACAGTAAATAACACACTCATTACCAACATCAACAGGCACATCATCAACCTTAACAACATCATACTTGCTGCAGACAAGCACCATATTCCACAAGACAACAGAAGACAGTACAACCCAAACTTTAAACCAGCAATTGCCCACCTCATAATACAACTTGACTCACTTGAACATAGCTCCCCTCTCCCACACACACACGACATCATAAACCTTCAACAATTAAACAATGAAAATGACAAAATTAACACAAATAAAACATAATACTAGAAAGTCTTAGTAACAACACTCTGTCACTCCACATATCTCTCTCATTTCTACAAGTCACTAAATTGCATTACCAAATCATAAACAAGCACCTCCAAGACAAATGCCACAGTCACTGGTAACACCCATCACATCCCCTATTACAAAGAATGAGCAAATATATTTCTGAACTATGCAAACACGAGACACCTTACACCAATACACACTTCAGAAAAAAATCTCATCTGCATCAATTCCATGTGACCACAATGTAACCACCCCTCACTCCAGAAATGACACATCATCATAAAAAAGAAAAAAAAACAGGGCCTGATGGCATCAGTAACCTACACCTGAAACATTTATGACTACAGGGCATCCAGGCTCTCACAGACGTGTGCAGCTACTGAACTGTGTGTGTGTTGTAGCATTCCCAACTTTTGAAAACATGGAACAATCATTATTATACTTAAGCCAGCCAAAGACCCAACTAACCCTTTGCTATACAGACCTATAACACTACTCTGCACACCTTCCAAGATAACTGAACACCTACTTCTTAACAAAGTCACAGCTCATGTTCTCCTTGCTTCCTCACAACACAACTTTAGAGCACTACCCTCTATAAATACCTTACTAACCAACTTCATAAAACATGCATCTGATGGCATCAGCTCCATAAGACCTGCAGAGCATACATCACTTTCAACAACAAACATTAATAAAGCCTTTTATGTCATCCCCTGACACAAATTAATCAACAAATCAACAACATGTGAAAGGGGAACACCACCAAATTCTGGCCTGCCAAGTACTTAGAAGGTAGAGAAGCACACATTATGCTCCAGGACAAGTCATCACAAACATGAAACTTTCCTAAGCGAGTTCCATAGGGCTCTAATCTTTCACTTACATGCTTGAACCTATATATGCATAATATTCCCACACTCCAACTCCCCACATATATTGCTTCCTATGCAGAGGACATTACCATAGCATCCACACATCTCAAACACAGTCTGTACACTGTAACAAGACTACCTCAACACAATTCAATCATGAGTCAAGGATAACACGGTGACAAGTACTCCAACCAAATGCACCACCACACTCATTGCCAACAACAAGCATTAGCACAGGTACTGTACTAACATCATACTTATCAATATACCTGTGCCACACTCCCCCTTCACTGAGATCCTTGGGGTTACATATGACATGGTACATTAAGCACAACATACGAGACATAAAGAGGTGGTGTACCCCCACACTCAGAACACTTACAGAGGCATACTTTGGGCAACAAAAAGAAACACTCTCCCTACTTTACAAACAATATATTTGATCAGTGATGTCCTATAGCTCCCTCACATGGGCTCCCATCTTACCTCCAACAACTACATTAATTTGCAGACCATAGAGAATAATACCTTATACATCATCACTAGGTGACCAAAACCACTCAAACAGCTCCTTACACTTTGAAACTATATGACATCTCTGTTAGATAATTCCTTGTTATAAGAGGCATATTTAATCAGGTAGCTTGTGCACACACAACACCTTTGTCATTACATGACAAAGCCTTACAACACAACTAGGCATGTAAAACAATCATCACAGTCATTACTAAATGCTGTTTTATAACATCCCACCTCCAGACATTCCAACACTGGCAATGAAAGAACACCTACATACTCATTTCATGTGCAGGACAATACAACACCTGTGTTAAAGCCCCCCCCCTCTCTTCTGACATTCATTTATCTGAGGTATCCTTAAATAAAGCTGATCAAATGCAGCAGCCCCTTGTTATACAGTGACTGGGTGTGCAATGAACTGCTTATACACCCAAACCCAATTTCCAATGCATCAATAACAGACGATTTGCTAGACCGAACAAAAGAAATGGGGGAACATTCCCACAATCCAAACAGCCATTGATTTGCTACTCCAACACTCCACCCCTCCCTAAGTTTGAAACGAGTGTGTTTGAACAGGATGTGGTGGTCCACACAGCTCTCTCTGTCCTCCCTCCATCCCCTCTTCTCCCCCAACACACTCAGCACTGCCAGGCGTGTCTCCCTCTCCATCTCTCCACCCTCTCCCACCTCCGGTTGTCTAACTCCCCGTCCCCCCTACCCTGCCCCACCCCAGCTTGTCTCCCGTGTGTGTGTATTTACCTAATTGTGATATACAGGAAATGAGCTACGCTCGTGGGGTCCCGTCTCTGTTTCTCAATAAGTCAAATTTAGCTTTAAACTCGTTTAAGTTTTTAGACTGGACGATCTCTTTGTCCAGTCTATTCCACAGGTCTATGCATCTATACGGAAAACTATATTTCTTGATGTCCTTCAAGCAGCGCGGCTTCTTCAGTTTCAGTCCATGTCCTCTTGTTGCTCTCTTATCCCATAAAAACAGATCTTCTCTATCAATTGTATCTACTCCCATCATGGTCCTGAACACTGCAATCATGTCACCCCTCTCTCTCCTTTCCTCTAAAGATGGCAAATCCAGCCTTTCTAGCCTCTCACTATATGACAGATCTGCCAAACTGGGGACCATCTTGGTTGCTGTTCTTTGTATTCTCTCAATTTTGTTTATATCTTTCTTTTTGTGTGGGGACCACACTACTGCCGCATATTCTAACCTGGGGCGGATCATGGCCACTATCAGTTTTTTCATCATCTCTTCATTCATGTAATGGAATGCCACTCTTATGTTGGTCAAGAGTTTATATGTCTCTCTAACTATCTTGTTGATGTGTTTTTCAGGTGACAAACTATCCTGGAACAGCACTCCTAAATCTTTCTCTTCTCTCGCTTTTGTGATTGGTTCATTACCCATCATATAGTTCAGTGATGGTCTCTTGGTGCTTTTACCCATTTCCAATATTTTACATTTTTTTGCGTTGAATTTCATTTCCCACATCCGGCTCCAGTCATGTATCCTATCCAGATCCTCCTGCAGCATTTTACAGTCCTCCTCAACCTCTACCTTCCTCAAGATCTTGGCATCATCAGCAAACAGACTTGCATAACTGTTTACTCCATCTACCATATCATTTATGTAAATCAGGAACATTACTGGTGCCAACACCGAGCCCTGTGGGACACCACTTGTTACTTCTCTCCATCCAGACATCCTGTCCTTTATTACTGTCCTCATTTGTCTGTCTCTCAAAAAGTCTTTCATCCATTCCAGGAGGTTACCCTTCAGTCCTCCTATATGCTCTAGTTTCCACATTAGTCTCTTATGGGGTACCTTGTCAAAGGCCTTCTCCAAATCTAAATATACACAATCCACCCAACCGTCTCTCTCCTGCAGCACATCAATCGCTCTTGAGTAAAAGCTCAACAAGTTGGAAACACATGACCTTCCACTTCTAAATCCAAATTGACTTTCAGTCAAAATATTCATCTCTTCCAGATATTTTATCCACCTATCTTTCAGAACCTTCTCACACAATTTTGCAACCATGCTGGTTAGGGACACTGGTCTATAGTTCAGGGTGTGTGTGTGTGTGTGTGTGTGTGTGTGTGAGAGAGAGAGAGAGTCAGTGAGAGTGAGTGAAAGAGTGAGTCAGTGAGTGAGACTGGGTGGGCAGTTTGGCTTTCTTGTATCCCTCCCTGTCCCCCTGCCCTCCTCCACCCCTGCTTGTCTCCCTCCCCAGTCCCCCACCCACCCCCACCAACCTTGGTGTGCTGCCAGCTGCCTGTCTGTCAGCTGCCCAAAAGCATCTCAAACTGCACATCCCACCCACCTCACCTTCCTGCAAGTGATGTTTGCTGTCTCATTTTTTAGCAACAGCATTGTTTATGAGGATAATAACATTACCTATGATGTTCTGTGTCAGTCTCCATTGATTGAGTAAGGTATATGAGAATTTGGGTTTCAGCCTGGAATGCATCTCTGGCATTTCATTAGTACCTTATGGGGAAAGTTGCTTCGATATCTAACATACTCGCTGACCGAACACTCCCACTGGTACGCAACACTGCCAGAAATCGGGGTGTGGGTGTACAATGAGGAAAAATTTAGGACCTTTTTTTGTCATACAAGTGTAGTATTTTTACTTGTAAGATCACTGTAAGCCTGTACGAAGCTTAACTGGTCATTGTGCAATCGCTATTTTCACTTGTACAGTCGCCAGCACACAAGCTTCTGGTCATTCATTTGTTCCAAAAGAGTCCTTGAGCTCATCACTATCACATACGTTAGTGTCAACGATGGAACAATACGTTAGTGTCAACGATGGAACAATAGTGCGATGTTGGAGTTCAAGCAGCAAGAGAAGTGCATTTAAGTGAAATTTATTACCAGTTCAGGTAAGTTAGAAACTTGTTTTTAGACATTTTTTATGGTAAGTGGCAAATGAAATGCAGTGAAGTGAAGCGACTACCAGTTACGGTCAGTTGAGAACTTGTTTTTAAGACTCTGTTGGGTGGGTAACCCTTGGCCAAGAACATATGCCCACTGAACCCACATTATCATCATCAGCAGCAGCCGTTTGAGTGTCCACTGCAGGACCGGCCTATCCTGACGAAGTGGGGACGATACAACCTATGTATCTTTACCAAGTGGCTTAGGCTGTCTGGTAGAGAATGTATGTAGGGTGAGAAGTGCTTGTAAGTGTGACTTTTGTGTTGGAGAGGCTTTGGATGTGTGTGTAGTCTATGAACCAAGTGTAATTGGCCCGTGCAAGCCGACTGGGTGCAAGCATACTTTACAGTACGTGACACTGGTTCAACCACAGTACCCCTTATGTCTGCCAAAGCAGTATGTGGCTGGAAGAACACTCCCAAAGTTTATTACCCTGGTGGGGCATGAACACTCGTTCTCCTATGTACAAAAACACACACTCTACCTGAATTTATATATGATAAAATGTTACGTGATGAGCATTTTCA
>JAGKTI010007357.1:0-10863 GCA_018397915.1 Birgus latro
ACCACAGCCACCTGTTGGATATAAACCTGTACCGGCTCAGTCCGATTGGAGCATCTTCATTACCCACTAAACCTCCAGTCGCCAATATTTGGTTATATGGTTACCACCCAGCGTAGTAAATGGTTTCCTGGTGTACAGGGCACCAGGGGAGGCGGTAGCTCGATCGGTAGAGAGTTGGCTTGCAGTCCCGAGTGACCCAGGTTTGAATCCTCGCTGGGGCAGGGAACAGTTTAAGGATTTGAATTTCATTAAATCAGGCTTTACTGATCTACCAGAAGACCCGCCGACATGTCGTAAAAATAACCCCGCTAATACCAATACACCAGTCCTGTATGAGACAGCCCTAGCATGTATTCAATATGGACGGTGTGTGTTAGCGCCAAAGTGGTGACATGTAGAGGTGTATGGTATGTAGGAGGACGGCTGGGCCTTGATAGCAGGCTGTAAAGCCTATGCCCAGAGTCGGACACATAAAAAAAAAAAAAATGGCTTGTCACTCAGTGTAGAGTCACCTATAGGCAGAAGGGAGAGGAAAGAGTGAAGGAAAGAAAGACAGAAGAGGGAGCGTAAAGTCACCTATGGACAGAAGGGAAAGGAAAGAGTGAAGGAAGAAAGACAGAAGAGGAGGGAAGGAAGAGAGAAAAGAATAAACACCCAAAGCAGAACTACAACAAGTGAGTGGATGGTGAATGCCCCCATCTACCAATTAGTTATCAGTATAATACACGACTAATCATGAATTGTTTTTCTAGTCTCTTTCTTCTCGTCCTGTATGCCCACTTCTGTTCTGAAACATTTCTCAGGTGCATTCATATTTAATGACCATCAGTAAGTTGTGAAGGAAAATAATTTTGCATTCAGTTATTTATTTAAGACAAAAATACATTAATATACACATATTTCACTTTCGCCTTTTGTTGCGTGGCGGACGATCAGCTGTTGTTAAAAGTTTACAACCTGCTGATCCAAGCGTTTGGTGCGAAACAACACTTTTTTTTCACATGACTTTGCAATGCTGTCCTACAGAATGCTTAATTTACTCTTTTGTATAGTGTATACAGATTTGATTATTGTAGTAATCCCTCCACTATTCGACGTAATAGAGCCAAAGGCATGTCCGGACAGTGGTTTTGTCCGAATATTGGTCCAGAAGCTCCAGCACCAATCATTCATGACCCTAACCTAACCTAACCTAAATCAGAAAACTACCTTCCTACCTCCCTACCGGACATGTATAGCACTTATTTAGGTCCCTTTTCACATAAATAATGCACACAAAGCATGAATTAATTGAATTTTAACCAAAAAATGAATATTTAGAGGTGAGAAGAACAAGGAGGTTTTAGGAAGGGAAGAGGTTGTGTAGACCAGATATTCATTCTTAGATCCTTAGTGGAACAGTTTCTAGAGAAGGGCAAGAAGTATGCAGCCTTTATGGATCTGGAGAAAGCATATGACAGGGTGGATAGACAAGGTTTGTGGAAGGTATTAAGAATATATGGAGTGGATGGGAAGCTGTTGAAGGCAGTGAAGAGTATGTATGAGGGTGCTAAGGCTGCAGTGCATGTGGATGGCAAACTGAGTGAATCTTTCCATTTGACGGTTGGATTGAAACAAGGATGTGTCATGTCTCCATGGTTGTTCAATCTGTATATGGATGGGGTTATAAAAGAGATACAAGGTCGGGCAGTGGATGTGGGAGCGGCCCTAGTGAGAGAGGGCAATGTTTGGAAACTCCCTGTACTGTTGTTTGCAGATGATACTGTGTTGTTGAGTGAAGATGAAGGGGAGCTGCAAGGCTTGGTAGATGAGTTTGGGAGAGTGTGTAAGAAACGGAATCTAAAGGTGAATGTAGGGAAGAGTAAAGTGATGGTCTTCGAGAGAAGTGAAGTCAGTGAATGTACAGTGAGATTGGATGGGAAGGATATGGAGAATGTGAGTGAATTTAAGTACTTGGGCAGTGTGATGAGTAAGGATGGAAGTCTGGAGGGTGAAGTGCTCGAAAGGGTACAGCAGGGAAGGAAGGTTGCTGGTTTGTTGAAAGCAGTGATAAGAAACAGGGAGGTGAGCATGGAAGTGAAAAAGTTGTTACATGACAGTATTGTGATACCAACTCTGACATATGGAAGTGAAGCTTGGACCCTGGTGGAAGGACAGAAGTCAAGAGTGAGAGCAGTGGAAATGAGTTATTTGAGAGGAGCATGTGGTCACATGGAGAGACAGACTAACAAATGAGGAAGTGAAGGAGCGTTGTGGTGTGGTTGAGGACGTGATGGGAAGCGTTAGGAGAAACACGTTAAGGTGGTTTGGGCATGTGGAGAGGATGGAGAGTGAAAGANGGAGGGGGCGAGAGGGAGGGGGAGGCCGAGGATGAGATGGAGGGATGGAGTGGAGAGGTATATGAGAGAGGGGGGTGTGAGTTGGGAGCGTGGTAGTGAAATGGCAGGGGACAGAGTGACATGGAGGCGATTTGTTTGTGGCCACCCCGTGCGGGATTGAGGCGTCTGGTAATAGATAGAGTAAGGCATAGGTGCTCAGAACTTGCCACCATAGTATAAGTAAGTATTGGACATGGAAATCATCTTTTCTCACATTTTATGCACTAAATTATTGGATACAAAGCATCAAATACAGAAAATGATATAAATTGTTACCTGAATAATGGTTAGGTTAGGTTATGGCGGGACATGAAATTCACTGGCATTCACCTCTTTCATAGCTGGTGCACTTAAAAACCATGCATGAAAAAATTAAATTCAAAGCAGGATATTATGATTAACATTTATGGTAATTTTTTAACCCATTTACAGCATGCTGAAATCAGGGTAGACATGAAAATCTTTATGGTAATCATCTTGCACACAAATCAATGGCATTCACCTTTTTCATAGCTGGTGCAAGTAAAAACCATGCATGAAAAAATTAAATTGAAAGCAGGAAATTATGATTAACATTTAGGGTAATTTTTTTACCCATTTATAGCATGCTGAAAACAGGTTAGACATGAAAATCTTTATTGTAATCATCTTGCACACAAATCAATGGCATTCACCTTTTTCATAGCTGGCCATGTACATGGGTGCTCGCACCCAGGTGAGAGTGAATGGAGCTTTGAGTGATGAGTTTTCTGTGAATGGTGGTGTGCATCAGGGGTCAGTTTTGAGTCCCTTGTTTTTTATCATGGTGCTTGAAGCCCTCTCACGTGACTTCAGAGATGGACTCCCATGGGAGATGCTGTATGCTGATGATTTGGTGTTGATTGCAGAGAATGAAAAGGAGGCAGAGGAAAGATTTAAGAAGTAGAGAGATGGTATGGGAGACAAGGGTTTAAGGGTAAATACAGATAAAACAAAAGTAATGATATCTAGGGTTGGTGGCGGTACAATCAGAGGAGAGGGAGAGTGGCCATGTGCAGTTTGCCACAAGGGTGTAGGAAGTAATTCCATCTGGTGTAGTGTTTGTGATAAGTGGGTGCACAAGAGATGTAGTGGTATTAGAGGTTGACTGCGAGATGATGCTGATTTCATGTGTGCGGCGTGTTGGGGAGAGCAGGTGGAGATTGTTAGACGTGAGAGGGTGAACTTGCAGGTGAGTCTCTTGAGTGTGTGGAAGAGTTTCGTTATTTGGGGGACATGTTATGTGTCGGAGGTGGGGCTGGAGTTAGCTCGGTTGCTAGGGTGAGAAGTGGTTGGAAGAAGTTCAGGGAGTTGTTGCCTCTCCTGACATTGCGAGGACTCTCCTTACGTGCTAAGGGGTCTTTGTATGCAGCATGTGTTAGGAGTGTGATGCTGTTTGGTAGTGAGACTATATCTATCTATCTATCTGTCGCCATACGCCTCAATCCCGAACGGGGTGGCCACAAACAAATTGCCTCCATGTCACTCTGTCCCCTGCCATTTCACTAACACGCTCCCAACTCACACCCCCCTCTCTCATATACCTCTCCACTCCATCCCTCCATCTCATCCTCGGCCTCCCCCTCCCTCTCGCCCCCTCCACCTCACTCACATACACTCTCCTCGTCAATCTTTCACTCTCCATCCTCTCCACATGCCCAAACCACCTTAACGTGTTTCTCCTAACGCTTCCCATCACATCCTCAACCACACCACAATGCTCCTTCACTTCCTTATTTGTTAGTCTGTCTCTCCATGTGACTCCACATGCTCCTCTCAAATAACTCATTTCCACTACTCTCACTCTTGACTTCTGTAGTGAGACTTGGGCAGTAAAGGAAGAGGATATTCGCAGGTTTAAACGTACAGAAATGACGATGATTAGGTGGATGTGCAGCGCGTCCCTACGTGCAAGGCCTTAGGGGGCTGGGTTTACGATGGAAGAGTTGAGAGGTAGGATGGGACTGGAGTGTATTGGTGTTGTGATGAGGAGAGGTAGGCTGAGGTGGTTTGGACATGTGGAGAGGATGGGGGATGATAATTGGGTACAGAAGGTGAGAGGTGTTAATATTGGGGGAGGTGTTGGGAGGGGTCGACCGAGAAAGACATGGGACGAGGTCATTATGTGTGACTTAAGGGTTAAGGGACTGAACAGGGAGGCAGTGAGGGATCGAGCAGCATGGAGAGCTGCCATTAGGTGACCAAGGCCGACGCATGCAAGCATGTTGGAGCCTTCAAAAACGAAACGAAACGAAACATGCACTTATAAACCATGCATGAAAAAATTAAATTGGAAGCAGGAAATTATGATTAACATTTATGGGAATTTTTTAACCCATTTACAGTATGATGAAAACAGGTTAGACATGAAAATCTTTATGGTAATCATCTTGCACACAAATCATTGGCATTCACCTTTTTCATAGCTGGTGCACTTAAAAACCATGCTTAAAAAAATTAAATTGAAAGCAGGAAATTGTGGTAATTTTTTAACTCATCTACAGCATGATGAAAACAGGTTAGACATGAAAATCTTTATGGTAATCATCTTTCACACAAATCAAAGGCATTCACCTTTTTCATATCTGGTGCACTTAAAAACCATGCATGAAAAAATTAAATTGAAAGCATGAAATTATGATTAACATTTAGGGTATATTTTTTAACCCATTTACAGGATGCTGAAAACAGGTTAGACATGAAAATCATTATGGAAATCATCTTTCACACAGTTTATGCATGAGATTAATGATATGGAAAGAACGAAACAAGGAATTTTGATGAAGTTAGGGTGCTGATGAGAATGATGCCGCCGTCCTCATGTATAACCCGCTCGATCTCAGACTGACAGTAAGACCTTGTACCTGACACCTTAGCACTTCCGGTGCACTTTACCCACAACATTTTCTTTCGCATACCTTGCATCACATCACATCACTTCACTGCACTGTACATAACAGTAAATTCCCGTGTGGTCTAGTGACGAGTCCTGGAGAATTTAGTCAATCTCAGCATACTTAGGAGTAAACATCACCTTCCTCTCCACGTTTCGTCTGGTCTTCGAAGCGAAATCAGCCGTATACTGCTGTAGTTTGTCGCGGGACTTCTTGATATCAAACAAAGTGGAGCGAGGGAGGTTGAACTCCCATAGGATCCGTGATGTCGGCCACCCGGCGTCCACCTTCTCCAATACCTCCCTCTTCTTCTCCAGAGTCAGAACCATTTCTTCCTCTTCTCAGGTGGCGGGGCCATCATCACACACATGATGAAGAAGGTGAAGAGCAGCATCAAGCCCTGCAGGAGGTAGGTTATCACCACAAATCCAATCACTTCAGCCGCCATTTTCAGAGCATGTTTACGAGCCAGGAGCGGAGCGGGAAATGAGACCGAGAGAGAGGCACTAGGCGCGAAAACACAGCCTATCGGCGCGGGCGGGAAATTCAAACTGACGCGGTCCAAAAAAATCTTTTTTTTCCCCCGGATTTTTTCGGATTTTTGGGCATTTTGGGGGTCGGACAGCCCATGATGTCAGAATAGTAATGCGTCCGAATACTGGGCGTCCGAATAGTAGAGGGATTACTTTTAAAAATATTGAAATATCAAACAGTGATACAATGTGTGTGTGTGTGTGTGTGTGAGAAACAAGTGGAAAAAGATGTCGAAGGTTTATTTTTGCTATGGATATGCATGGTGGTTTATTCAAATATTGTGATCACAGTGCTTTAACAGTGAAACAAATAATAGAAAAGATATACAGTATTTCAGGGGATTGCTGCCTATCAGTCATCATGCTTTTGTTAAATGTCAGTAAAATTCGTTAGCAAAAAGCATCTGACAAGTGGTATTCCATGTGCTGCATAGTTAAGGGACATCTATTGTGGCTTCATAGGGTACAGATCTTTGAAATCTTATCACATTGCCTTTGTAATGTCGTATACTCTCGTGTTTATAATGCTATCACTGTCTTTGAGACACGTGCAAAGATAGGTACAGTACTCCCTCAGTTGTCTGATGTAATAGAGCCAAAGGCATATCTGGATAGTCGCAATATCCGGATAATGAACACTATCCCCCCCTCATACCCTACCTATACCTAACCTCCAATCTATACCTAACCTATTTGTCCTGTACTTTTGCTTATTTTTTCAGTGTTTTCCATTCATTCATGCATATTTAGACATCAAAACACACACAGGAATATTCAAAATAATTTTAAACACCAAGAAAACCATACAAAAAAAAACATTTAAAAAAAAACACTCTACCTATGCACAACTGTATGTATAGTACCCCTCCTAATTTTGGCACTGTTTTCAGGTCAATCTGCCATATTTAGACTTCAAAACACACATAGGAATATACATATTAATGCTAAACCCCAAGAAAACCATGCATAAACAACAAAAGACTTGAAGATGATTGGAGAATCAGTTATCTTTCTGTGACATGAGTGATAGCTGCTCCCCCCTCCCCCCCAAAAAAAAAAAAAATCCACGGCCAAATGTGCCACCGGAATTTGGTTATATTGGTATAAATGGTATCTCATCACCTTTCCTGGTGTTTATACTATAAGATAAGCTAAATGCAGAAAACTGATGAGTAAAATAAAACTGCAGTGAGAATAAATGTTTTTCGAGAGTAAAAGTTACCTTCACAAAGCTTCCCACCATAGTGGTGCAAAATTTTGCCTACACCTTGCAAGAGTTAAACATATGTCTAGATGCAGAATTTCGTGAGGTTTCTTGTGGATTTCGTGGAAATTTGATATGACTAATAGTATTCAAATGCATACTTTAAAAACTCAAGGGTCAGTGCTTTCAGCACAGAGGGGGGGAGGGAGTGAGGGGGAAGCCAGGAGGCAGGGCTAGCAAGGTGGGGAACATGGGAGGGTATGGAGGAGGGACAGGAGCTGGGAGAAGTGAGGCTGTGCGCAGGATTTTCACCCTTATGTCACGAGGTGGATGGGCGCTTTCTCCTGACTTGTGGCCTGAGGTCTGTGTTACATGCATGGTGGCAGTTGGGAAAGACTAATCCTGGTGGCCGCATGACTTTGGAGATTTGGTGGGGATGTGTACGGGCGTTTTGACACAGCTTGTGGGTTACTGTCGGTATTACTCGGGTGCTGGATGTTCATAGGAAGTGAACAGGCCAGCGTGTGACTTTGACCATTCAGTACAGGAGTGGATGGGCATTTTAGCACAGGTTGTGGGTTACAGCCTATTTCCCATGCATGGCTAGAGCCCAGAGGCCACGATACTGATTGTTTGAACATATTGGCTGTCCAGCCAAAGTTCTCGGAGACTTTTACATCCAGATAATTGCAAGTAAATTTGGATAATGGTTTGGTTTAATAGAACCAAGGTCTAGCATTTGGGTAATGAACAGGTGCAGACTGTACGTCCGAATAAATGAGGGATTTCTGTATTTACTCTAGTTTAAATCTGTACATAACCTCTGAATACTGTATTACAGTAAGTCCTCATTTTTCGCTTTGATGTTCCGCCAAAATGTCACGAAACGTGAAACAACGAAGTGTGAAGTTAAGAATCAATGGGAAAAATAGATGGGCATTCCAGTGGGACAGCTACCTTACCCTATCAAAGTCCTATAACACCAAACAAGCCCTACCCAAAATTAAATATGGAGTGTACTAGTTGCTTATACAGCATAACACAATAAACATGTACCTGAAATGACATTAGAACTGTTATAAAGAGCTGCAACACCAAAAATCCTTACCAGAAATAAAGTAATTGGCATGAGTGGCAGGTGAAAGTGTGTTGAGGGTGGATGGGCTAGTTACTGGGTGACACGGGCCTCTCTGGGGAAGCCCTATCACCTAAGCCGAAGCCCTCAAAGTCAAATTCAGGCTCCAGCAACTCCACTTCCTCTCTGTCCACTTCTCCTCCTTCATCCTCCTCTACTGTCACGTCTGATTCTTGCATAATAGCAGCCACATTCTGTCACATTAAAAAACGTGTGATCCTGACTTGTCTCTGCTCCAGTAGGTTTCTGTTGTAGACTGTCATCAACTGAGACTTCAGATCATTCAAGGTGGATAGGATCTGGGTAGCCACAGGCATAATCCCGGTGTATGTCTCAAAGGTTGTTGCCATGTCGGTTATGGTGGACAGGCTGTGGGACAATTTCTGGGTGGCCATCTTCTCCTGTACAGTGTGCTCTGGCCTTTCATTGTCTTCACTAGAGTTTATCTCTTCCTCTTTTATGTCAGCCACACCTGAGTCTAAGTCATAGTGTATCAAGTGTTATCTTACAGCCGTTTCGTCCACCTCTGCTGTGTTTATGCTTGTGTGTCTGATCGCTTCCACAGTTGCCACCAGAGTGTCATCTTCCCTCTGGCGCTCACTTTCCATAGTCAGGTGAGGGAAAAGTTTCTTCCACCCATGTGTTATAGTGGCTGGGGAAATTTTTTTCAGCATTCTGCCATGATACCCACAGCATTTTTTATGTTGAAGTCCTTCCAAAACTGTCTTACTGCCTTGCCAGGTCAAAAATGAGCAGGTGGTGGTGGGGGTGTGGTTATGCTTGGAGGCTGGTCTGGCCTTGGGGACGGGCCCGGTCTGGGCTCCTCTAGACTACTTTGTGACTGTTCTGGCCTGGGAGACAGTGCTGCAGGTGTGCTGTGTTGATCGTCACTACTGTCAGAATCTTCCTCCTCTTCCTGAATCTGCTGCATAATTCCACAGTCACTTGTCTCTTGCCTGAGTCTGGCATGCACCGTAGAGTAGAATATATTCTTAACATTGGCGATGATCTCTTGGTCTAGTGGTTGGAGTTTTGAAGTTGTGTTGGGTGGTAAGAAAACAACCTGGACATCTGGGTGATGGTCTGCAAGATATCTGGCTTGTAACCTTGCATTATTCATAAAAAGGACAACCTTAAATGCCAGATTCATTTTCCTGCAGTGCATCGGGAAGGAAGTACCGGTCAAACCACTTGTGTGACAAACTCTCCACCATATAGTCTCTTGGTGTGACCTCCCAGTAAACGTTTAGGTTGTTCATGTTAGTGTTGGTAGGGGTGGTTTATGGAACTATTAGTGACTTCATCTTGTGCGTGCGGGAAGCATTGCAGGTAAGTAAGACGCTCAGCCTCACTCTATTCATCTTCGTGCTGACTTCCTGTCTCTCTCCCTTCGTCACATATGTGAATCTTGCTGACCGCTTCCAGAAGAAACCTCTTTCATCACAATTATACACCTGGTGCCATGATTACCCACCCTCATCAATAATCTTGCGTGCCTCCTCTGGAAACCTTGCAGTCGCATCAACGTCAGTAGATGCAGCCTCACCATGGTATGCAGCGCACCTCACGTCGCACCTTTTCTTAAACCTGAAGAGACTCCCTGACGAAGCTCTAAACACGGGTGGCGAGTTTATATTCTTATTGTGGCAAACTGCTTGGTATATCCTAATTGCCTCGTCCTTGATTGTCCTGGTAGAGATGCTCACACCCGCCCGGCTCCTGCTGTAGAGCTAGCGGACAAGGTATCCCTCTGTTATGGCCATTACACGTCTTATCACAGACGATCCCACAATCACGGTCTTGTTGGATGGGAGGAACTTGGTCCGGATAGTAACCTTAGGAAAATCATTAGCATAAATACACATGCATGCAAAGCAGCTTAAAATCTACTGTACACAGAAAAAATATTTTAAGGCAACACTTAAACAGCAAACTCTTAAAGATGAACAGTAAACTCTTCATTTGGTGAATATTGATACAGTAAAGGTATTAAGAATATATGGAGTGGATGGGAAGTTGTTGAAAGGCAGTGAAGAGTATGTATGAGTGTGCTAAGGCTACAGTGCGTGTGGATGGCAAACTGAGTGAATCTTTCCATTTGAAGGTTGGATTGAAACAAGGATGTGTCATGTCTCCATGGTTGTTCAATCTGTATATGGATGGGGTTATAAAAGAGATACATGGTCGGGCAGTGGATGTTGGAGCGGCCCTAGTGAGAGAGGGCAGTGTTCTGAAACTCCCTGTACTGTTGTTTGCAGATGATATTGTGTTGTTAAGCGAAGACGAAGGGGAGCTGCAAGGCTTGGTTGATGAGTTTGGGAGAGTGTGTAAGAAACGGAATCTAAAGGTGAATGTAGGGAAGAGTAAAGTGATGGTCTTCGAGAGAAGTTAAGCCAGTAAATGTACAGTGAGATTGGATGGGAAGGATATGGAGAATGTGAGTGAATTTAAGTACTTGGGCAGTGTGATGAGTAAGGATGGATGTCTGGAGGGTGAAGTGCTCGAAAGGGTGCAGCAGGGAAGGAAGGTTGCTGGTTCGTTAAAAGCAGTGATAAGAAACAGGGAGGTGAGCATGGAAGTGAAAAAGTTGTTACATGACAGTATTGTGATACCAACTCTGACATATGGAAGCGAAGCTTGGACCCTGTTGGAAGGACAGAAGTCAAGAGTGAGAGCAGTGGAAATGAGTTATTTGAGAGGA
>JAGKTI010007357.1:15873-26762 GCA_018397915.1 Birgus latro
TTATTTTACGAACTCTCACCTGCTTGTTGAGAGGTTCCTTGTTCTTCCTTAGGGGTATATGATGCAACATAACAGTAACCAACGTTACTGATTTTCATTACAATACTGTATATTCTTCTCCTGAATTGTTCAAACTAACACTTGGTTGGTTAACGTTGGTTAACTCTAAAAACTAACTCCATTAGACGAATATTGACAGTAAAAAACCGTGGCACAAATAAAGGTTGAGGGAAAAAATACACACACATTTGCTTTATTGTTATTTTACGTGCATTCACCTGCTTGTTGAGAGGTTCCTTATTCTTCCTTAGTGGTATATAATGCAACGTAGCAGTAGCCAACGTTACCGATTTTCATTACAATACTGTATATTCTTCCCCTGAATTGTTCAAACTAACACTTGGTTGGTTATCTCTAAAAACTAACTCCATTATATGGATATTGATACAGTAAAAAACAGTGGCACAAATAAAGGTTAAGGGAAAAAAACAGACTCATTTACTTTATTGTTATTTTACGTGCACTCATGTGCTTTTTGAGAGTTGCCTTGTTTTTTCTGAGTGTCCTTATGATACTGTCAGGAGCCCCAGTCAGGCGACGTATCTCAGAGGCTATCAACCCCTCCTCAATGAGCTGCAAAATCCTCTGCTTGTCGGCCGCTGAGTACCAGCAATGCCTCTTGCCGACCCTATATGGCCGCTTCTCCTTAGGCTTTGGCGGTGGCTGTGCAACATCAATCTCAGCTCGTCGCTCTGCTCGCTCTGCCTCACTGGCGCGCTGCATCTCAGACGTCTAGATGTGGGTCAGGAAATCACGAGCCACGAGACGAGGACAGCACAAAAAACACAATGGCGCTTGGGTCTGTAGTACTGCCGCTGTATTGATAGAGGGCAGGGTGGTCGCAAGATGGCCGCCAACAAATGAGCATTGGTATGCATCATCTGCTGAGTGTTGGCTGCCGGCTGGAAGCGGCGACGAAAATTGGGAAAAAGTGACGAAGTGTGCGACATGTCAGAAACTTTTTTCTTTCGCAAAAAATGAAGCGTCAAAGTAAAATGCGTCGAAATACGAGGACTTACTGTATTATGTTTTCGTGTTGTACAGTAGATTTTCGTGTTTCCATCACCGCAATTGGCTCACTTGCACACACTACTACTACTACTACATGCAGCTGGATTATTATGTTTCATACCTTTCTCAGCACTGCATCAATCACTAAAACATTTTAAAAGTCATAATTTCAGTAAACTCTGAATAATACTGAATCAAAAAGTAATGAATTTCTTGACCATGAGGAGGAGAGGAAACTTTTACTATGGATGATGAGGTGCTTGCTCGTAAGGTCAGTTAGTACCAGATAAGTGTAGTCATCAACTTTAGATACCGGTTTCTGTAGTCATTCAGAACTAATTTTGAGAAATAAATAGGTCGATATTGTAAATTATGGTCTTAAAAATGTAGATACTGTATTTTCAGACTTTAGACTTTCAGATTTTCGAGGTTACACTGTAGTGACTAAAGAAGGAGTCAGAATTGTTCTACAGATTTGAATATGGCAGATTTGAAGTAAGAGATACAGTAGTAAGGCAGAGAGATGGGAAAGTAATATATGATGAGGTTGAGCATATGTGTGAGACAGTGAATAATAAGCTACATTGAGTACAGTATTTGTAAATAAAGGTGAATTTATGGGGTCAGGTGAAGAATGGAGAACTAAGCATTTAGCTGAGATAGTTGTTAATAGAAATGAAATGTTACAATGGATGAGGGAATTAGATGTGAGAAAGGCCTTAGAACCAGATGGGATTGCTGAATGGATATTAAAAGAATGTGCAAATCAACAGGTGCAGTCAGTTCTTGGTATTATTAAATTTACCATGATAACAAGAGATTTGGGAATGCACTGGAAAAGGACAAATATAATGCCAGTTTATAAAGGAAGTGACAGAGAATACCCACTTAATTATAGACCAATATCCTTCACCAGCACTGTTGCAAACTCACTGAAGAAATTATGGGGAAAAGGTGGATTAAATTACTAGAAGAAAATAAGGTAAGAACAGTAAAATGGTTTGGATTCAGGGAAGACTCATCATGTGTCACATACCTGGTGAGTGTTTACAGCAGAGTGGTGAATATCAGTCCCACCCACCCCCTCAATGAAGAAGGAACCAAAGGCCAGGAGCCTGCAAATTGTTCCCTTCAGGAAAAACAAAAGCAAGATAACAGAGACCCAAATTCAAGATCCATTCATTTTGAGATGCCTGGACACAGTGTGTTTGAAAGACTGGAGATCACAGGCAGCAGGAAATACAGACAGAGGGAGACAGTTCCAGAGTTGACCTTTTGCATACATGAAGGACTGGTAGTAACGGTTAACTTTTGCGTACTGAAAAGGGATGAGAGTTTGTGACTAGATGGGTGCTACATGCCCACCATAGATTATTATTCCCCTATAAGGGGTGTAGGGGTCTGGGGCTCTTACCATCTTATTTATTTGTAATCCAGAGTGTAATGTCATTATTGTGATTCACTTGGTAAATCATATACTGCATATGATAAAATGAACTCCATCGCAGTGCCACATTTCTTGATGAACCACATACCAAGCAGATCCTAGTAGTTCTGTCGGTTATAGAAAAGTTGCTGATTTCTTTATTGTTATACTTTCAGATGGAAAGCAGCATCAGCTTAAGTCACTAAGGGAGAGCCAAGCAGAGTTGAGAGAGTCATTGTCTGAGCAGGTCACATGTTCTGATCATGAGCTTGACTTTATGATCCAAGATTTTCAACAGAACCTTTCACAAAAAGAAAAGGAAATAAAAAAGGTATAGATGCTTCGCTGTTTTGATGTTATTTCTGAGAGGGACTTTTAATTAGATGCACTCTCTTGATGTAGTGCTGCTTTCGGGTGTCTGCGCTTTCCTCTCCTTCATCCTTCTTTCCTTCAATCCTCTTCTGTCTTTCATTCCTTCATTCTTTCCTCGGCCTTCTGTCTACAGGTGACTTTACACTCCCTCTTTTGTCTTTCTTTCCTTCATTCTTTCCTCTTCCTTCTGCCCATCAGTGACTCTACACTGAGTGACAAGCCAAATGGTTTCCTGTACACCAGGAAACTATTTACTATGCTGGGTGGTAACCATATGACCAAATTTTGGCACCTGGCGGTTTTGTGGGTAATTACAGTGCTCCAGTTGGATTGAGCCGGTGAAGGTTTATATCCAAGGGATGGTTGGGGTTCATTGCTCGCGTAATGCCACCCAGGGATGAGTGAGGCTGGTCACTGTCATCTTAGATGTAAGGACCAACTGGCCTAGCCCTTGGCTCTTAAGCTTCTCATGGGGCAACACAGGATTGGATGATGGATGGATGAATGCAACTGCAGTTGGCTTATGGAATAGAGGAACTTTTTTTTTTTTAATACTAAATGCCTAAAATTGCCATCTCTCTATCATCAATGCTGATTTTTAATAGTAGAGCAGAGTATGATGCTATTCTTTAACCACTAAACCGCGGGGTTCTTCGAGGCGTTTCATGCCCTTCCCGCCGGCGGTAATTTGCGCTCCAACTGACTTTTTTCAAGTATTTGCCCAAAAACCATTTTATGTCCTAGAGTATTATAATTTCATATGCATATGGCACATACCTTCAGCTTTGTCATGGGATGTTTTTTTTAGCACTCATTGACTATCGTTTGACTTGTGGAGACTTCCGAAGTTGGGTCACGAAATCTCCACATTTACACTTCCCAACACCCTTTACTATTTATACCAGTGCCTTATATTATCACTAGAAACACTAATCTGTCAATTCCCAATAGGTTGTATTCCTTTCCACCGACCGTCACGAGAGTGACGCCCCGCGGTTAAGTGGTTAAGAAATGGTATGGAAAGTAGTAGTATTTTTTTTTTGTTTTTCTTTTTTTTCTTTTTTTCTCAATAAGTTACATGAAACAGGCTGCAGAAGGGCAAAAGTCTGGGCTTAGAGCAAAAAGACTAAGTCAGAAGGTTACAAATCCAAAACAGATACCATTGGTACTACTGTAATTGTTACATTGAGTAAATTAAGTACATCTGAATCTCCATATGTCATGGTCTTACATTATTGCCTAGTTGCTACCTGTTCTCTTTTCACACACATGTGATGTAGCCGTATGGAATTTACATCTGGGAAACTGAAAATCATGTAAGGTTTTGCTGCAGAACCCCATATGTCTGGTGTGTAACTCAGCGGTTTTGGCAAGCGAGGCCTTCAAGCACTGGCATGGATGTAACTAGGCCATTTTTCATGTCTCTCAACTCCTTAACCCCCCAAAGGAGGATAATGGTCTGAAAGAGAATAACAGCTGCACTCTGCAGTCCAGTGGGTTCACATTCAAATGAACAAGGAACAACAACAAGAGCATCATCATCAACATCCATTCCTTGATCTTCATATTTCTTACTAATCAAATATTTTTTACAACTTTTACAGCTCAGTAGTAGCTGTACAGTACCCTGTAGTGACAGTCAAAACTGTCATATATAATGTATTGTCTGTACAGTATGTGTGCTAATCATAAGGCTTCCTGACTGAGTATACACCACTGACCCTCATTATCTTTTTGCCGATGTTGCCATATCCTTTTGCATGTTATTCCTTTTTAGCATCATTGAAGTACAATGTACTGAATCCATGGTGTGAAATTGTCATGTCAGTGAATACCGTAGTATATGTACTATCCTAAGGTTTTCTTTCAGGATTAGCATTCAGTATTTTGTATTCATCATCATCATCATCATCATCATCATCATCATCATCATCATCATCATCTGGACCTCTTTTCCCACCCTAGGGCAGAGTGAGGAGTAGCAACGTCCAGACAGTCAAGTTATGCCCATTCCAGTGGGCCACGCTTCCATTCACACATCATTCAAGCCCCCAGAATCTTGGCTTTATCTGATATGCCAAAAACGTGGGCCACGCTTCCATTCACACACCATTCAAGCCTCCGGAATCTTGGCTTTATTTGACATGCCAAAAACTTTTGCCACAATCTGATATGTCTAAAACTTTCGCCACAATCCGATAGAGTCAATCCGAACCCTGTCAAGTTAAAAGGGGCGCCAAATCCCTGACCATGCACTTCTCACAACATTCATCCAGCCAGGTTGATCTCATGTCAGTCTCCCAGTCTCACCGACTTCCATACCTCTCTTCCTCGCACACTCCTCCATCTTATCCCTCCACCTTCTCCTTGGCCAGCCTTGCCAGCTCCCTCCTTCATATTTGCTCAGATATACCTTTTTCACCACTCTGTTGTCATCCATTCCCTCCACATGACCATACCATTTCAATACACTTTTTTTGATTCTGGTGTCCACAGACTTCCTTACTCCGCATCTTTCACGAATCACATTGTTTCGTATCCTGTCCACTCTGTACTCCACATACATTCCTCAGCAGTCCCATCTCCACTGCTCTCACTCTTGACTTTTCATTTTCATGCCACACCATAGTCTCACATCCATATGTTAAAGTTGGCACTGACACTCGTTCATGTAAACCTCGCACAGCTGCAACACTCAAACCTCTGTTGCTTATCAAGGCCTCCATAGCACCGGCTACCTTCCATCCTTGCGTCACTCTGCTTTCCACTTCTTTTGTACATTCTCCTCTCTTTCACAGTACCCAGGTATTTAAACTCTCTCACCAATTCCAGTCTCTCTTCATCCACTGTAACATCACACTGGGAGTCACCTTCAGTCTCGATTACCATCACTTCACTCTCTTCTGCATTTACTGTCGAGGCATTACACTCACAGACACCAGGAAAACTCTGCACTAGTGTACTCAGCTCTTGTTCGGTATTTGCAAGTAGCACTTCATCATCAGCATACAACAAATTTGAGATATTCCAGTTACATCCATCACCATTCATTATCAATGCCATCCCCCTCTCCATTACTCTTGTTTTTACTTCTTTCACCGCCCCATCCATATATATATTGAACAACCATGGGGACATCACACAACCTTGCCGCACGCCTACATTGATCATGAACCATTCACTTAGATGCCCATTTAGCCATACACATGCCTCACTACCATCATAAAAATTTGACGGCACGTTGCAGCTTACCATCTACACTGTACATGTGCAGAACCTTCCACAAGCCTTCCCTGTCTACTTTGTTCCAGATCCATAAATGCCATAAACACCTTAAAGTCCTTCTCACAAGCCTTCTCCATTATCTGTTTCACTGCAAATATTTGATTCACACATCCTCTGCTACTTCCAAAGCCACCCTGTTCATCACTCACTAGGACTTCTGATATCTCTCTTACTTTTTCTATAATAATTCTTCCATATACCTTCCCTACAACACTCAATAAGTATATACAGTACCATAATAATTCTTGCACCCACTTCGCTCATCTTTCTTTTTGTACGGGAGTACAACCGCAGCCTATTTCTACTCTGCTGGCACAGTTCACTCATCCATGCCTTCTTACATATGTCCAACAAGCACTTCATTCTGCTGTCTCCAGTACATCATCTTTGCATACACCCCATGAACCCCAGCAGCTTTTCCATTTTTCAACCACTTCACAGCGTTCTTCACCTATGTGAGTGTCATGATTCTTAACACTGTATTCCTTCTCTGCATACCCCCACCATCAGTCATGTTTACAGCCACTCTGCTCTCTCTGTTCCCATTCATCAGGCTTTCAAAATGTTCTTTTCATTTGCTCCTTACTTCATCCCCATGGGTTAATAATCCATCACATCCTTCACACTTTCACATTTCTTTCTGCTGTCACTTCTACATTTCCACACCTCTTTCCAAAATAACTTCCTATTTTCAGAGTAGTTTGCATTCATTTTTCTTCCTAGGTCATCATTTACCTCCTTTTTTCTCTTCATTAGTCTCTTTACATGCTTCTTGCTCTCGATATATTCAATTCTTATTTCTATTGAACCCCTCTTCTGTAACCACTCTAGCCACTTCCTCTTTTCCTCCACTGCCCTCTTAACCTCATCATCCCATCATGCCATACCTTTCTTCTTTGTTGTTTCTCTTGCCACACCACACACTGCTTTAGCATTCCTAACTAAGCAGTCCCTGTATACATTCAAAAGGCTGTCCAGATCCATTTCATTCCAATTTACTGATTCTAACTCCTCCCCTACTTTGGTCCTGTATTCTTCTGCCATTTCTTTGATCCTCAGCTTCTCATCTTTCAGCCTTTCTCCTTGGCTGCTGCCTTCTCTCCTGGTCCACCACCTCACTCCTCTCAGCTTGATCTTGCGTATCACAGTTACATGATCTGACAAACCTCCACATCGTCCTCTCACGGCCCTCGTATCAGCATCCATTCCCAACATCGACTTCTCTTTGAGCACGTAATCAATCAGACTCCTTTCAACACGACCCCTGTTCCGTCTATACACCCAACCCTCAGCTATCACAGGTTCCACTATAGCGTTTTATCGCTATCGTGCCTGTATAAAAACCTACCCTTGAAAGGCCGGGTTCCGGCGCTCCACCCAGCCAACAAAAGATTCACTTGGTGTTTGGTCGTGTGACGTCAGCGCCAGCCGAGCGCTTACTGCCTGCCCGACTGAGTCTCCTCTGCTACCTGTCAAGCCATTCAACTCGTCCTCAGACTGCGAACAGTGACAGCGAGAACAATAACCTTTTTTGTGATATTACAATAGCCAAATAACTCAAACTCAAATGGCCACCCCTTACTGGATTATGGCATCTGGCAGTTGATAGATAGATCACCCATAGCTGTCTTCATTAATGACGGCGAATTGTCTTGTTATTGTTGTGACGGCGAATTTGACGACAGTGAATTGTCCCGAAACCATCAATCCATCCTGACGACTTCTTTATAGCTTTTTTTTTTTTTTCCTTTATTGTTGATGACTAATGGCTTTGAAAAATAGTTTCACACTGCATTTTTTAAATTTTTTTTTATGGGCTCCGAAACTCATTCCTGGCGAAATATGCGTGATTCTAGACGACCATCAAAAGGGATAGTAAGCTCTGTTTCTTACTAACCCTCCCCGTAAAACAAATAACTCAAAGTCAAATGGCCACCCCTTACGGGATTATGGCATCTGGCAATAGATTGATCGCCCATAGCTGTCTTCGTTAATGACGGCGAATTGTCTTGTTATTATTGTGACGGGGAATTTGACTTGACGGCGAACTGTCCTGAAACCATCAGTCCTTCCTGACGACTTCTTTATAGCTTTTATTTTTTTTTCCTTTATTGTTGATGAGTAATGGCTTTCAAAAATTGTTTCACACTGCATTTTCTTTTTAATGGGCACTGAAACTTATTACTGGCAAAATATGCGTGGTGCTAGACGGCCATCAGGGATAGTAAGTTCTGTTTTTTATTAATCCTCCCTGTAAAACAAACAACTCAAGTCAAATGGCCACCCCTTATGGGATTATGGGGTCTGGCAATAGATAGATAGATAGTACAGTATATTTCTAATTTAGATAGATAGTACAGTATATTTCTAATTTGTATGCTCATTTTTAGACCATTATATGTTATTATGTGGTACAAAAAAGGGTAACTTACGGGTAAATATTGAGGTCATGACACCAATTAGAATTATTACCATAAGTTCTTCAATTCAGCTCTCACATTTTCGGCTATAGCGCAGCCATGGCATCACCAATTAGGCGTGATAGCCTAGGGTGGGGTGTACCATGTATATTCATGTGCATCTTTGTGTTTGAAGTACAAGTTACAAATGCACAACCTCCTTTGATGACACTCATCCTTCAGTCGCTTCCCTTTATCATTTTCTCCTGGTATTCCATTACAACCCATTTTGTCATCCTCAGGACCAGTGCCTGCTCTTCCATTCATATTGCCCATTATGATCACTTTATTGCTCCTGGGCATTTCTCCCACTGCTTCAGTCAGCTCATCCCAGAACCAGCCTTTCTCTCTATCACTCCTGTCATCACACGGTGCATACACTACAATCACTGCCACTTTCACCTTCTCAGACTTGAACTTTACATATATACATCTCGAACTGACACACTTGGAATCTCACATTCCACTCTGCCACACCTCATTCATCAACAAAGCAACTTCTTCCTTGCATCCTCCTTGCCCATTCACGCCCTGTCGTACACATTTCACACCCTTTAATCTTTGTTTCACACAATGCCATCACGGCATATCTTGCACTCTTGAACACATTCAGCTCTTCCACCCTCTTGCTCTTCCTCTCCTTGTTCACACCTCTCAGATTCCACATGGCCATGTGAATCTGCCCATATAGTTGGGGTGCTGGGCAGGTATTGGGCCCTCCGAGGCATTCCAAAATGTCTGCCATGATTAAATGATTTTAGATGAGGAAATCTGGGGTATACTTAACCTGGCCGAAAACCCCGGTTAAATGGTTACCACCCAATGTAGTAAATGGTTTCCTGGTTACTAGAAAACATTTGGCTTGTCACTCAGTGTAATGACCATAACGCATCCCTACATTGAGTAGATGATGGGTTCCCCCACCTACCACATATTTTTTATTTATTTTTTCAGCTCTTGCCTTTTACAGGTATCATACTTAGCATCTCTGCTTTTTGTAGCATGCTTAAAATATAATTCAAAATGGAGAAAGACATGGGTCTAGGTCATAGAGTATGACCTCAGGGAAAAGGTGCTGAATAGGGAGGCTGTGAGGGATCGAGCAGCATGGAAAGCCACCATTAGGTGACCAAGGCAGCCGCATGCACGCATGTTGGAGCCTTTGTACGCTAAATGAAACAAAACAAAACGTCTACCGATGAATTGTAAGCGATAATAATTTGGCATTAACTAATCTGAATGTTTTTGGGTGGATCAGATAGAACCAGGATTCTGCTGGCTTGAATGATGAGTGAATGGAAGCGTGGCCCTTTTCACTGGGCTAACTTGGGCTGTCTGGACTTTGCTACTCCTCACCCTAGGGTGGGAAAGGAGGTCTGGATGATGAGGATGATGAATAATTTAAAGTGAAAGTAGCTACATGAACTATTAAATCTTTCACCGTCACTTTGCATCCATTAGGAGGTGATCAGCTGACTTTTGTTTACAATCTGCTGATGCAATTGGTATGTTGCAATGTTGCAATCACTCCATGCTCCATGTCTATTTATTTATCTATAGCCAGATGCCTTAATCCTGTTAGGCATTTCTCTGTGTGTGTACATAATGTATATGACCCACAGAATGCTTGGTTTACTATTTATTTATGATGTACAGTAACCTCTCAATTATCCATTGTAATTCAACCAAGCCCTACACTGAATAACGTGAAGCCCTGGGTATTGCATAGTACAGTGGGGCTGCTCGGGTAGCATTTTTTTGGGTAGCGAATCAACGGGTAGCGACAGGAAAGAAACTATCTCATAGTGATTAATGCTGCACAGTTAGCGAAAATCTGCTAGTCATTTACCAAGTAGCGAGCAGGTGGGCAAAGTTGCCAAGGTCGGAACCTGATTCAAAAGCAATACTGGGCAAATATCATCTGATCTGATCTTAATGCTGATGGTGTATGCAAGCCGACCTTCATTTGTAGGGGGCGATGGGCTGAGTTGCTAAAGTCGGACCCTGGTAACACTGACAATGAGTACGAGTCTATCCTCATGCTGATGGTGCACAGTTAGTGAAAATCCGCTAGGCATTTAACATGTAGCTAGCAGGTGGGCAGAGTTGCCAGGGTCAGAACCTGATTCAAAAGCAATACTGGGCGAATATCATCTGATCTGATCTGAATGCTGATGATACATGGGAGCTGATCTTCATTTGTAGTGGGTGGATGGGCAGAGTTGCCAAGGTCGGACCCTGGTAACACAGACAGTGAGTGCAAGTCTATCCTCAGT
>JAGKTI010007358.1:0-16586 GCA_018397915.1 Birgus latro
ATGAATATCCATGAAAAATGGATTACCAACATTTGTAGCCCAAAGTGTAAAGAATTCACCCAAAATGTAAAGAATAATGAATATCCATACCATTTGTAACCCCCAAATAACGAACATCCATGCAAAACAGGTAATCAGCATTGTAGTACAAAGCATTATGAATGATGAATATCCATGAGACACAGAATATTGACGTTCATCACTATAAAACAATTCCATCTATCCCTCATCCAATCCTACATTGCCCCATGAGAAGCATAGGGGCCCGGGGCGAGGCAAGTTGGTCCTGACATTTAAGATGAGAGTGACCAGCCTCACTCATCCCTGAGTGTCATTACATGAGCAATAAACCCCAACCACCCCTTGGATATGAACCTTCACCAGCTCAATCCGATTGGAGCACCTTAACCACTTAACCGTGGGGTGTCACTCTCGTGACCGTCGGTGGCAAGGGATCAAACCTATTGGGAAATAATAGATTAGTGTTTCTAGTGATAATATCAGGCATTGGTATAAATAGTAAGGGCTGCTGGGAAGTGTAAATGTGGAGATTTCGTGAGCCAACTTTGGAAGTCTCCACAAGTAAAATGATAGTCGACGAGTGCTAAAAAAACATTCCATGAGAAAGCTGAAGGTATGTGCCATAAGCATCTAAAATTATAATACTCTATGGCAAAAAACGGATTTTTGGTGAATATTTTTAAAAAGTCAGTTGGAGCGGGAATTACCGCCGGCGGGAAGGGCAAGAAATGCCTCGAAGAACCCCGCGGTTTATTGGTTAATTACCCAATAAACCACCAGGTGCCATTATTTGGTTATATGGTTACCACCCAGCTTAATAAATGGTTTCCTGCTGTACAGGAAACCATTAGGCTTGTCACTCAGAATAGAGTCACCCACAGGCAGAAGGACGAGGACAAAATGAAGGAAAGAAAGACAGAAGAGGATGAAAAGAAAGATGGATGGAGGAAAGGAAAGGTCAGACACCTGCGAGCAGCACTACATCGAGTGAGTGGATGGTGAGTGCCCACACCTACCAACCTAAAAATAATTTTGGGAGAGAGAGAGATTGATGCCAATTAAAACATTGCTGTGGTAACCTAATTAGTAATTGATGAGAACTCTTGCATTCCTTAGTTTTAACTAGCTCCTCAAATCGACATGATTTTGATGAGAGACTGCATCTTAGGTCAGGCTCCAGCTGCAGACGGTTTCGGTACTTTGTTTTGTGACCGTGAGTGGTAAAAATCCTGCTTCACACAGGAAGATTGTAATAAAGGGAAAGAGCACTTTTAGAGCTCCACCTCCAAGAACTGGTTTCTTTTTTGTAAACTTTGATTCAAAATTAACTAAGTTATTCCTTTTGCTTTTCAAAATCAAAATGAAATGTTTCATCCTTCTGAATCTCCATGAACCGTTCCTGAAGCTTGTTGACATTTGCAATCTCTTCAGGTAGCCCTCTGCTTCAGTACTGAAGGGGTTACTTACCAAGGTGAAATTCATCACATTTTGGGGAATCTAGTGGTCAGACTTTGTAATTAGCTGCCTAGAAACAGGTTACACAATGATGATTAGGACATGGATGAGTGAAAATGTTTTGTCCTTCAGGTGTATTATTGTGGCCAAAAGTTTCTTTCCACTCCAAGTGGTGAGTCTACACAGCACTGCACCCTTACTGGATGGGGGGTTGCTGCTGACTGAACTACCATCCCACCACGTAAATTAGCACTGGGGTAGTGCAGTACAGTATCTTGCTGTATACTGTATTGTATAATTTGAGTCATATTGTTAACACCGTATACCGGTACATGATTAGTGTCACTGACAGCATGTTATTAATATTAGTATTATGATTATTACTATTATCTTTATTTTATAAAACTGTCAATGTCAGTGCTTCTGCCATCACTAGCACCCTCACTGCTCCCCCTCGCTTTCTCCGTATCTCACTCTCTCTCTCCAGTTGGGCTACCCCCCACCCTCCCACCACATCGACCCCTTCTCTCTCCATACACCCTCCACCCCGGCCTCCTCCATACCTCCCAGCCCCTGCCGTATAACCCTCTGCTCTCACCCCGCCCCCTGTTTCCCATTCTGAGACAGATACCTAAGTGAACTGGTGTTCTTACAGGTGCCTTTGACCTGAGGAAGCAACAGTGAATTGTTGTCATTAAAGGCTCCTCCTCACATGGTGTTTTCTTCCACATTCTGTCCATGGATTTATACAATATTGGTTTTATTGGCAGATGGGACATGTAGCACTGGCCAACATTATATATGGCAGCAAAGCATAGCATATATATTTCTTACAAGTAACTGTTATATACCAGCAAACCTCTATTCTACATCATGAAGCAATCATATTAATGTTTCCATAATACAAATATGAACTGGAAATGTCATTTTTACATTTTTACTATTTTACTGTTAATCCAGTCCACAGCAAGCACACTATAATGCAATAAAAAGTAAACCGCAAGCAAAAAATAGGTTGGTTTTTATCTGGTTGGTTGTGCTAATTGTGGTGCAGTGGTATCGTTTCTAGGACAATGTCTATCTTCACTGGCTGATGGCCACAGCATTGATTCAAATCATGCTAATGCAATGGTTACAAAGGTCACACATGGCAATGCAGTATACAAATGTTGCATTACTTACTTAATCAAGACACTTTCCATAATTAAACAGAATGGGCAATGTGGTACCACCTGACTGCCACCACTAATCCTCTCTTGTAAGAAACCCTCTTGGTGACATTTCTGAAACAGTGTATTGCAGACCTTCCCCCTGCCATTGTTATGGAACCAAACCCATATGTTCCACTTAATACCAACACTGAATATAGATGAATTACATATAAATAATAAACGTGTGGGGATACCAGTAGCAGTATTGAATTTAGAACAATACCCATCCACCATATTCAGTCTACCCTGAGTGGCCACGACAACATTCCCTCGCCTGCCAGTCTTCCACCAGCAATACACTCCCATCCCACCCATTGTCCCTCCCCCTCATGCATTCCCTCACCCTGTCCTTCCATGTCACTCATGTCCATCTCCTATTATATTCCATATCACACATACAGACTACACCCTTTTACTCATCCATTGACTACTGATTTGCTCCATGAATCCAAAACATACAGTAGGCGCGGAAAGTGTTGACGCCATCTTAAAAAAAGAAAACATTCTTGTGGTTAGCAAGGAGAAACAAATAAATAAACACTCACCATTGAATTTAGTATTTACTGGCATTCCCCTTCACCTTTATTATCTTCTTAAGGCGTCTGGGGAGACTGATGGCGTAGTTTTGCAGAACAGACGGACTAAAACTGCTCCATAGCTGCAGCCTCAAGTTTAGGCAAAGATGATGTGTCCATACTACGCAGCTGCCGCTTCATGTGCGCCCATAAATTCTCAATGGGATTGATATCTGGGCTGTTTCCAGGCCAATCTCGAATAAAGGGAACCTCACAGTCTGTTAGCCACTGTTTCACTGACTTTGCAACATGTGCAGCAGCAGAATCTTGCATAAATACTCTTGCCTTGGTTTTATCAAAAGAGTCACTTAAAACATCACATAAGAGCTCCAAATAATTGTTCTGGTTAACTTTTTCATTTGCAGGTAGAATTACCAACCTACCAACACCATAATATGTAAAGCAGCCCCAAGCCATGAGTGAGGCTGGGTATTTAACAAACTTGGAAGTGTACTTAGGATCCAGGGGGTCACTGCCTGGTTTGCGGTACACTCGTGATGAAGGGGTAGCAGTGACAGTAAATGTTGACTCATCACTCCAAAGCACAGTTTTCCATTGCTCCTCACTCCAGGCAAGATATTTCTTACAAAAATTTACTCTCTTTTTCTTCTGAAGTGCAGTTAGCAGTGGTTTTTTACGAGCACAAAAACTCCTGTAGCCCAGATTGTCATGCAACAGCTGCTGCACACTTCTGACAGACACATCTGCCAGCAACTGTGGGTTCTTTTCTTTTAAATCCCATGCTGTTAGCCTTGGATCCTTGCTAACTTGCCTTGAGATCAGCTGACGGGTCCTGAAGGTTGTCTTACGAGGTCTCCCAGGCTTGGGAAGTGGAGTGGGAGGAATGGCCTCCCCACTGTCCTTGAACTGCTTCACCAGTCTCTGCACTGTCCTCAGTCTAACACCATGTGATTTGCAATAAATGGGAGTTTGTGGCCATCTTTGTATAAAGTAATCACTTCCACACGTTTGTCCTTGCTTGTGGTTACTTTAGGCATGATGAGAATGTGGTAGGTAACCTAATAACTGTGTTATTTGAGTCAAAACATGCCCTCGTGGTGCATCACACACAGAGACAATCCTCCTCCTGTGGCTGCCCAAACATTACTGAGCCTGCTCCTGTGGTGCCAAACCTATCAAGCAGGGTTGCCAGCTCCCGCTGAAAAAGCGTCAGCTCATTTCGCATCACAGGGGAGGGTAGTATTGACCCTACTTCACTTAACGCAAAGAAGAATGACGTCGGCAAAAAAAGTCAATACTTTCCGCGCGTACTGTATAACCAGATATCTACTACAAAACACTGGTTTATTTTAACAGTCTAATCATGCACGATATGAGTTTGATAAGCCATACATAAAACATCATAATGGTTCAACCGTACTTTGGACTACCCAGAAAAACAAAAGCAAGAGACTACCCTACAGCTATTGAACTAAACATGATGTTACCAGATTCCAAAACAAAGGCAATAGGTTAGGTCTCTACTACCGGTAAAGACAAAATAATACACAGTATGACAATTCTGCCAGTCACCACGAGGAGCTCTCCGCTTTCATTCCTTCACATACAGTATCTGGGATGCACTAATTATTAATAGATACACATGTATATTATCTGTGACCTGATACACATAATAAACATTACTTAATTTTCAGGTATATTATTGGAACCACACTATCATCAAGTGGTCGACAATACCTGGTGCAATAATCCCTCCAATATCCGATGTAACAGAGCTGAAGGCATGTTCAGAACTTGGGCCAGAGCCTTCTGGACAGGTACTTATGGACGCTAACCCAGCCTAACTCAGAAGACCACCTACATAACTCCTTACTGGACATGCATAGCACCTATTCAAAACCCTATTCACACAAATAAGGGACAGAAAGCATGAAATAAATGAAAAGGAACCAAAGAATGAGGAATTAAGGTGAGTATGGAAAATATTTAGCAGTTGACAGGGTGCTGTAACTCCCTACCAAACATGAACAGCACCTATTTAAGACCCTATTCACACAAATAAGGGACACAAAGCATGAAATAAATGAAAAGGAACCAGAGAATGAGGATTAGAGTGAGGATGGAAAATATTCAGCAATTCAAAGGGTACTTAGAACAAGTCCGTGGCTGTTACGAAGATTAACCCGCCACCTCTAAGGCTCTGGAAGTGATGAAAATGCTCTTGAAGCATGTACAGTAATCCATTGTTGTGCTGCACTTAATCCTTTGCACTCTGAATTCTAATTTCTTAACACTGCACAACACTGTAAATTCCCATGTGGTCTAGTGGCGAGGTATTGTAGTTTATTCACTGTTTATTCACAAAAACGAGCATGTGTGGCAGCCATTGCAACGAGCACCTAGTTCCGATGGTAGCTAGGCAGTAACTGGGGAGGAGAAGAAGCAGGGGGCTGCTGTACTACGTGGTAAAACACAGCTCCAAGTTCAAAATATGGTTGGAAAAAATCTTTTTTTTTCTTTTTACATTTTTTGGCCATTTGGGGGTTCCGAAGGCCCAGGCCCAAAACGTCCAGACATTGGGGTGTCTGGGAATTGGGCATCCAGTTATTACAGGGATTACTGTAATGCATATATTAGGAACAATCACAGGGCAAGAATAGCTTAGCATCATTGACAAAGGATCTTTTTTCTTTTTATTATCAGATATTTCTTTCTGTACTTACAACAAGTCCGTGGCTGTTACGAAGATTAACTCGCCTCCTCTAAGGCTCTGGCAGTGATGAAAATGCTCCTGAAGCATGTACAGTAATCCATTGTTGTGCTGCACTTAATCCTTTGCACTCAGAATTCTAATTTCTTAACACTGCACAACACTGTAAATTCCCATGTGGTCTAGTGGCGAGGTATTGTAGTTTATTCACTGTTTATTCACAAAAACGAGCATGTGTGGCAGCCATTGCGACGAGCACCTAGTTCCGATGGTAGCTAGACAGTAACTGGGGAGGGGAGGAAGCAGGGGGCCGCTGTACTACGTGGCAAAACACAGCTCCAAGTTCAAAATATGGTGGGAAAAATATCTTTTTTTTTTCTTTTTACGTTTTTTGGCCATTTGGGGGTTCCGAAGGCCCGGGCCCAAAATGTCCAGACATTGGGGTGTCTGGGAATTGGGCATCCAGTTATTACAGGGATTACTGTAATGCATATATTAGGAACAATCACAGGGCAAGAATAGCTTAGCATCATTGACAAAGGATCTTTTTTCTTTTAATTATCAGATATTTCTCTTCTGCCTACTGACCTCCCACAGAAACTCCTACTCTACCTGTCCTAACCCACCCACTCACTCACTTCAAAGGTTTGTAAAATAATCGGGACCACTCCAACTGTGACCACTGATTGACAACACACTGCAAGGAGCCACCACCGAGCAGCTGCAGTGCATGTTTTTTTTTTTTTTTTATGCATGTACAGAAGCCAGAGGGATACAGGAAGCCTGGGCACACAGCCACCATAAGACCCTCTAGCCTGGAATCGCCGCACTGCCACCATCACAACCTGAGCCACCAGTACTAACAACAGCAGGGGCTGGACCTGGAGCGGTGGCGTCTTCGCCGTGGGTCTACCCCCCCGAGGCTGACGAGGAGAAGAGGAGGACAGCATGGGGGCCCAACCCCCCCCCCCCCCCCCCCCCCCCCGCCTCCTCACGGGTCCCGAGAACCTAAGAGTGGCTTCGGTCGCCCGGGCAAGTACCACATCTCTCCACACTCTCCACACATCACACACAACAACACCATTTTTTCTACGTCAAGAAATGACTCCCCGGCGGTCATTTCTCGACGACTTCTTCTCGTCGGGGATACTGAGAGCAATCCAGGACCCACCAACAAATACACGTCCAACATGCTCAAAACCTATTACATCAAGCCGACAGACAAAGCATTCAGTTCAGTGCAATTCCTGCAAGAAGTGAACCCATTACACTTGCACAACACTTGCATCCAGAAAAGACTACACAAACACCTGGACCTGCTCCTTATATTCCTTCCCCCCACCCACTAACCCCCTCACCAACCCTACTCCTACTTCCCCCACACCTCCTCAACATAACCCACCAATCCTTCCCACACCATCCAATCTCCTAACTCCTCCTATCCCACCCCAAACTAATCCACCCCAACCCTTACCTCCACCACAACCTTCTCCTACCCCTTCCCCTCCACCCTCACCACCACCTCCCCTCTGTGCTGCAGCACCCAACACACACAGTGCACATAACATAAAGATTCTCCAACTAAACACAAAAAAACAAGAACTCACACAATTCATCAAACAACACAACATACATATTGCCATCTTACAAGAGACAAAACTAAGCACAACACAAAAAACACCTACATTTCATAACTTCACCATCATCAGACAGGACCGGGCCGACGATGGTGGCGGTGGACTCATCACCCTGGTACACAAATCCGTCAACTTCTCAGATACCAGTGCACACAAAAAGTCACTTCTCACCCCACATGACACTATGACAGAAATACAATCAATTAAAATAAGCATTGGTAACAAATCACACACAACAATCGCCAACATATACATTCCCCCCCAATCATCCCCCACAGTACCACACAATTACTCTCCACAAATACACCACATCACTAGCATACCCAACATCATCCTGGGTGGTGATTTCAACGCCAAGGCGTCGGCCTGGTATGTCAACAACCCTGACACAGACAGAGGGCTGGCACTACAAACCCAGACAGATCACCTTTTCATACTCAATCATCCCAATCTTCATACCCATATCCCACACCAAGCCCTCTTCCTCCCATCATCCGCAGACATCACCTTCTGTTCCCCAAACCTCGCCCCCACAACCTCCTGGAGAGTGGGCTCTGACCACCTCCCGATCATCTTCACTACCAAAACCAAAATCACCCCAGCTGGCCACAGACACGCACTAATTATAAGCGAGCCAATTGGGAGGCCTTCACAACTGAAACAGAACAACACTTTGAAACATTAAACAGTACATCAATCACAAACATCAACACCACTGTGCACACTTTCAATACAATCTTACAAAATGCAGACAAAAGACACATCCCCAGAGGCAACAGAAAAAGACACAACCCCAATTTCACACCAGAAATTCAAGGCCTCATCAGACAACGAGACACACTACGACAATCCCAAACACCACATACGCATGACACTATACAACAAATACAAGAACTCAACACTCAAATAAACAATAAAATATCAGAACAACAAACACTAAATTGGAATAATTATCTCCAAACACTTGATCACAAAACAAACACCAGGAAACTCTACAAAACACTAAACAGCATCACACTCTCCAACAGCAACACTACACAATCACACGCTGCCATCACAACAAAAGACACCATTCCTTCAAACAAGCAACAAGCAAACACTCTCATCAATCACTTTTCACATGTCAGCCATCTAAACCCTCATCGTGACGACCAACGTATCATCCAACGTAAGAGACAGTTCCCCACAGACCCGACTTCGCACCTTTCACTTACAACCAGACGAAGCACATCATCAGCAACCTCAAGCACTCATCTGCCTGTGGACCAGACAACATAAGCAACATACACCTTAAACACATTGGATCACAAGGCATACAAGCACTCACCAACATATCAAACTACAGCTACTCACACAACATAATACCCAACATCTGGAAGCATGCCATTATCATCACTATCCCCAAACCCAACAAAGACCCCACATTACCTTCCTCACACCGCCCCATCACACTCCTCTGCACCCCCCCCAAAGTCACTGAATGGCTGGTACTACAACTAGTTACACCTCACACCCCCCTTGCAACATAGTTTTAGGCCACTACACTCCACAAACACTCTTCTTACAGACCTCACACAGAGAGTTTTTGATGGCATGAATTCAGCTAGGCCACCACATAGAACACTCCTTGTCACACTAGACATTAGTAAAGCTTTTGATTCCATCCCCTGCCACAACCTCACAAACAAAATATTCAGCACAAACATGCACAATAACACAAAAAGATGGCTAGCAAACTACTTAGCAGGGAGATATGCACATGTAACTTTTGCTGGTCATTCCTCGAACATCAGAAACTTCACAAATGGTGTCCCCCAAGGATCTGTCTTGTCTCCTACACTCTTCACCCTATACATGCATGACATACCCACACCCCACGCACAACAAATACACATAGCTTCCTATGCAGATGACATAACACTTACATGCACACACCAAAATGCAAACACAGTCACACAAATGCTCCAACCTTATCTCAAAACACTACATGAATGGTTCACCACAAACAGACTCAAAATAGCCCCAGCCAAATCTACAGTGACCCTTCTCACAAACTGGACAGCAGAACACAGTCACATTCCACACCTCACCATAGATAACACTCCACACACACACACACACACACACACACACACACACACACACACACACACAAAATCCTTGGTGTAACATACAATACATCAATGTCATTTAAACAACACATCACAAACATCAAAAATAAATTAACACCTAGACTCAATGCCTTGAAGTCACTTGCCCATACAACATTTGGACACAACAAAGAAACCACCACCACAGTATACAAAAAATATATACGTTCAGTGATGAATTATGCAAGCCCTGCTTGGGCTCCTAACCTCACTAAAACCCACTACAACACTCTTCAGACCATACAAAACAAGGCCTTAAAAATTTAAATAATCACAGGCTGCACAGCTACTACACACACCAAGAAACCATAGTCCTCAAAGTCAAGGATCATCTAGACATGAGAGGCACCCAAATTCTCGCTGCAGCCTCCACAAACCCACAACATCCACTACACTACATGGCAGCACATCCACAGACACACCAAGGAACATCAAAACAACACCCAGCACACAATATCATACACAAATACTATCATATCTCCCCCCCTGCCCGCCTCAGACCAGCTTCCAGAAGCATATTCATACTCAAATCACTCGCCGTTCCATTTAGTCACTCAAAGACAACACACAGCTGCATGCACAGCCTCCTGATATCCATCCTTCTGAACGGTATCTCCCCCCGTGAGGACAGGGTCCACCTGGGCAGGCTGAGATGTGGGTATCATCCAGCCCTCTTGAGTTATCAGAAGAGGCTGGATGACTCCGTCGCTGACACCTGTCCAGGATGTAACACAGCACCCCATACTATTAAGCACATCATGGAAGACTGCACTGCACACAATCACCTATGCCAACAACACAACATCCACTCCTTGAGAGCTCTGTGGAAAGCCCGGTCTCTGCCATGGCCTTCCTTAGGGACTAGGGGCTGTTCAGCCAGACTACCTAGGGAACAACTACTACTACTACAGCAGGGGCTTATTAACTTAGTGCCTGCTAGAGGCAGCACAACCGGGCTTGATAGATGTGGCCGGGCAACACCTGTGCTCACTAGAGGTGGCACACCCAAGCTTGCTAGAGGCGGCTCGGAAATGAAAGGAGTTCCAGTTCTCTCCCATGCTTGCCAAAGACAGCACATCCGAGCTTGCTAGAGGAGGCTCGGCAATGCAGAAGAAGTTTCAGTTTTCCCCTGTGCTTACTAGAGGTGGCACACCCGAGCTTGTTAGAGGTAGCTCAGCAAAGAAGAAGGAAATCCAGTTCTCTCCCATACTTGCTAAAAGAGGCACACCCGAGCTTGCTAAAGGCGGCTCGGCAATGCAAAAGGAGTTCCTGAATTCACCCTCACCCTGTGGACACACCGAGGCTGGTTCAGGGACTCGAGGGTCACGGCACCCCCCAGAAGAAGCAAACTACCACCCCTTACTCCGGCCACTGGAGTGGATTCCCCCCCTACATGCCCTTTCCCCAACACTGCTAGGCCTTGGGCCCCCTATGCCTGGAAAAGGAATCCCAGACTTAATAATCTAAAACTTGTTGTCCCGACCCACTCCGGGTGTAGACCACACCACCATGTCCCCAGGCTGAGAGAGAGAAAGAGCCAGACAGTGGGCGTCCACTTTCCGGAGCCAGAGTGATAGTCTATCTCTCCCTTCGTTCTACCGCAATTAGCTCACTACAACCCAACATCCCCTGTCGACGTAGAGACAAAACCCAGCCCTATCCTTTTCCAGAGAGGTCCTTGTGATGGATGTCAGTGTTATATGCGGGATGTACCCTCCAGATCTCCCCTCCCCATTTCCCATCGCCCCAATGGGGTGCTTTCAAAGCAAGTATTCCAGTAGGGGGCACCACCATTTCGACAAACACATTCCCCATGCTGTTTAAAAAGCATATTTTTCTTTGTTAAATATCTACACTGTTGTGTAAAACTGTGAACCATAATACTGTCATATACCATAATATACATAATACAAACAGAACACGTATATAGGGTAGCTCTACATTGAGTGGCAAGCCAAATGATTTCCTGTAAACCAGGAAAGCATTTACAACACTGGGTGGTAACCTTATAATCAATCAACATGTGTTCCCCACGTGACACGTGGGTTGGCGGAGGGTTAGTGGCCCTCTCCTGAAAACAACTAACTAAAAATGCGAACAAGACTCGTCAGAGCAGGACTGACCATAAGGGAATGACTAAGGACCGAACAAAGGACATGGTACAGATAGCTACATGGAATGTAAGGGGTGCAAATTATGAGATGAAAGAAAGAGAGATTGTCCAGGTGTTTGAGAGTGCAAAAGTGGATGTATGTGGATTAACTGAAACTAAATGGAGGTATGGATGGGGTATATGCACGGCAGTAGGTGGGAATGAGAGGGCAAAGGAAGGAGTGTGTATTGTTGTGAGTAACAGATGGAAGGAAAATATAAGAGAGCATGGATCAGTTGGCTCAAGGATTGTGTGGTAAAGTTGGACTATAAATGTGGGCAATTGTGTGCATGTATATGCCAACGCAAGATCGAACAAGCAGAGTGAGAGAAGAGCCCTAGACAAATGTGGAAGCATGCATGAAAAAATTTGAAAGGAATAAGAGAGTGTTTTTGATTGGAGATACGAATGGAAAAGTAAGGAATGTGAAGGTGGATGGAGTAGTTGGTAAGTGGGGTGTGCCTGCAGAAATGGATGAGAATGGCAGTGCTTTGGTGGACATTTGTGCTGGGAAGGGGTTGGTGATAGCCAATACCCTCTTCAGGCACAAAATGATCCATAAGTATACATGGCGAGTGATGAGAAGGGTAGGTGGTGAACTGAATGAATGGAAGGCAATGATTGATTATGTGTGTGTGGATGACAGGATGAGGTGTGTAATGGATGCAAGAGTATATAGAGGCTGAGGGAGTGGACTTTCAGACCACCACCAAGTGGTGGTCAGAATCAAAGTCCAAATGAAATGAAGAAATAGAAGAAAGGAAGGACAGGAGGAAGTAGTTTATACAAGGAGGGTGGAAAGTTACAAAAGGATGGAAAAAAGGCAGAATATAAGAGGGAAGTGGGGGAGTGATTGGGTAAATATGGATTGCAGGAAATGGGGGACATTAAGGTGTGTGCAAGTTATTCACAGAAAATATCTGTGCAGCATGTGAGGTGGTGTGTGGGGTGAAAAGAAGACGAAAGGGGGTGCAGGGAACAGCGTGGTGAAATGAAGAAGTGAGACAGGCTGTGGCACAAAAGAAGAAGGCATATAGTGAGTGGATTAGAAACGGGCGTTGAAGAAGTTGAGAGACGGAAGAGAGAGTTATATGTAGAGAGGGAGAGAGAGGTGAAAAGATTAGTAAGAGAGAGTAAGAAGAGAGTGGATGAGGAATTTGGAAGGAACTTGAGTGTAAAGTAGAGAGAATTTAAGAAAATGTTCTGGAAAGAGGTAAAGAGAGCTAGACAGGGTGCCAAAGAAGTTAGTTGGAGAGTGAAAGATAAAAATGGTAGATTACTAGTGGAGAAGGGAGAAAAAGTGAACAGATGGAGAGAACACTTTAAGAAATTGTTGAACATGGAGAATGAAAGTAATGCAAGTATAAGTGGATGGGGAATGGCTGGGAGAAGGAGGGATGTGAGAAGGAAGGAAGAATTCAGTAGGATGGAAGTCATGGAAGCAATGGAGAAAGTTAAAATGGGGAAAGACCCAGGAATTGATGGAGTGTGTGGTGAAATGCTGAAGCATGGAGGAGAGATAGAATGGATGTGGAAGATGTGCAGATTGGCCTGGGAGGAAGGTAGAGTCCCGGAGGACTGGAAGTCAGGTATAATTATTCCCCAGTACAAAGGAAAGTGAATGTAAACAAGAGTAAAGTTGCAGTGTTTGAGAGGAATGAAGTCACAGAATGCACAGTGAGGTTGGATGGTGAGGATATTGAGAATGTGAGTGCATTCAAATACTTGGGTAGTGTGATGAGTCAGGATGGAAGTTTTGGGGATGAAGTGTTTGAAAGGGTACAGCAGGGAAGGGAGGTTGCTGGTTCACTGAAAGCAGTGATGAGAAATAAGGAGGTGAGTATGGAAGTTAAGAAGTCACTGAATGGTAGTACTGTGATCCCTACCCTGACGTATGGAAGCGAGGCATGGACCTTGCTAGAGGGGATCAAGTCAAGAATGAGAGCAGTGGAAATGAGTTACTTGAGAGGAGCATGTGAAGTGACATGGAGGGACAGGTTGACAAATGAAGTGATGGAACGTCGTGGGGTGGATGTGGATGTGGTTGAGAACATTAGGAGAAATACACTGAGGTGATATGGACATGTGGAGAGAATGGAGAATGAAAGACTGACTAAGAGGGTGTATGTAGGTGAAGTGGAGGGAGGGAGAGGGAGGAGAAGACTGAGGATGAGGTGGGGGGATGGAGATGAGAGGTATATGAGGGAGGGGGGAGTGAGCTGGGGGGATGGAGATGAGAGGTATATGAGAGAGGGGGGAGTGAGCTGGGGGGAGGGCAGTCAAATGGTCGGTGACAAAGCAACTTGGTGGCGTTTTGTCTGTGGCCACCCTTTGCGGGATTAGGGCGTTGGGCTAAAGATAGATAAACAGACAAAGGAAAAGGAGAAAAAGAAGTGAGTGGTGGTCATAGGGGCAGGAAAAGTATATGGTAGGATACTTATTGACAGAGCTAGGGAAATTGCAGAGGAATTAGTTGGAGAAGAACATCGAGGTTTTGAGATGAGAAGAGGTTGTGTAGATCAGATAATAATTCTTGGAGCTTTAGTGGAAAAGTTTTTAGAGAAGGGAAAGAAGTTGTATGCACCCTTCATGGATTTGGAGAAAGCATATGACAGGGTGGATAGACAAGGATTGTGGAAAGTACAGTTTTAAAAACGTATGGAGTAGATGGGAAGTTGTTGAAAGCCATGAAGAGTATGTATGAGGAGGCTAAGGCTGCAGTGCGTGTGGATGGTGAACTAATTGAATTTTTCTATTTGAGGGTTGGATTGAAACAAGGATGTGTCATGTCTCCATGGTTGTTCAATCTGCATATGGAAGAGGTAATAAAAGAAATATAAAGTAGGGCAGTGGATGTTGGAGCAGCCCTAATGACAGAGGGCAGTGTTTGAAAACTCTCTGTGCTGTTATTTGCAGATGATACTGTGTTGTTAAATGAAGACGAAGGGGAGCTGCAAGGCTTTGTGGATAAGTCTGGGAGAGTGTGTAAGAAACGGAACATAAAGGTGAATATAGGGAAGAGTAAAGTTTTGGTCTTCGAGAGAAGTGAAGTCAGTGAATGTACAGTGAGGCTGGATGAGGAGGAAATGGAAAATGCTGCATTTAAGTACTTGGGTAGTGAGATGAGTAAGGATGGAAGTTTAGAGGGTGAAGTGCTTGAAAGGGTAAAACAAGGAAAAAATGTTACTGGTTTCTAGAAAGCAGTGGTAAGAAACAGGGAAGTCAGCATGGAAGTCAAAAAGCTACTACATGAGAGTACTGTGATACCAACTTTAATGTATGGAAGTGAAGCTTGGACCTTGACGGAGGGACTAAAGTCAAGAGTGAGAGCAGTGGAAATGAGTTATTTTAGAGGAGAATGTGGAGTCACATGGAGAGAGAGACTGACAAATGAGGAAGTGAAGGAGTTTTGTGGTGTGGATGTGGATGTGATAGGAAGTGTTTGGAGAAATACACTGAGGTGCTTTGGCCATGTGGAGAAGATGGAGAGCAAAAGACTGACGAGGAGAGTGAATGTGAGTGATGTGGAGAGGGGGAGAGAGAGGGGGAGGCCAAGGATGAGATGGAGGGATGGAGTGGAGAGGTATATGAGAGGGGGGGGGTGTGAGCTGGGAGCAGGGCAATGAAATGGCAAGGGACAGGGCGACATGGAGGCGATTTGTTTGTGGCCACCCCTTACGGGATTAATGCGTTTGGCAACAGGTAGATAGATAGAAAATATTGATGGCATGTGATGGCTATCTGCCATTTCAGTGATCTATATTATTTAATTTCTGCTACATTAAGTGCAAGTTAGGTTCTTAACCCCTACACCGTGGGGTTGTCGGAGGCGCGCCGGGCCATTCCAGGGGGGATATTCGCGCTCCGACTGACTTTTTAAAAATATTTGCCAAAAATCAGTTATTAGTCTTAGAATATTATAATTATATACGCATATGGCACATACCTTCAACTTTCTCCTGGGATGTTTTTTTTAGCACTCATTGACTACCGTAGGACTTGTGGAGACTTCTGAAGTTGGGTATCTAAATCTCCACTTTACACTTCCCGACATCCCCTAATCTGAATACCACTGCCAGATATTATCACTAGAAACACTATTCAATGATTTCCAAGTAGTTTGGAATCCATACTAAAAAAAAAACACACTGTGAAAGCAATGTAAAATACGAGCACGTATGAGCCTCCCACTCCAGCTAATTCGCAGCTGGTGTTCTGTCATTTCTTACTCATATACCCACTCTCACTTTATTATTTCTAGTACTTTATTACACTTGTATATATCTACAGTCCTTTACCGCTTCCCACACGATGTTTAGTAGGGGGTAGAGGTCACAGGGCCTTTTATAATAGGCTCAAAAGCGGCAGAAATGGATGGGCGTCATTTCACCGAGAAGGATGAGAGCAAACTGGCTGTATCTCGGTAGCAAAGAGTTGAAAATGTCAGCTGCTAATGTATATGCTAAGAAATAAGTCGTAGGAAATCTAGACAATACATATAAATTAGGTAGTTCCAGGTGAATGTAAATGTAACTCAGGCTTCTTCCTTCCTTTCTTATATACATTTATATTACGAAAGTACAGTAGCTCATATGGCATATTTCACGGGAAAAAAAAAGCAGGGGAAATTAGCGAACAAATGCAGGTTGGATGTTGCTAAGTGATACTTAGACAATTCCAGGTGTATGGCACTATCAATTAACTTATTTTTATA
>JAGKTI010007358.1:26469-37192 GCA_018397915.1 Birgus latro
GCAGCTATGGAGCAGTTTTAGTCCGTCTGTTCTGCAAAACTACGCCATCAGTCTCCCCAGACGCCTTAAGAAGATAATAAAGGTGAAGGGGAATGCCAGTAAATACTAAATTCAATGGTGAGTGTTAATTTATTTGTTTCTCCTTGCTAACCACAAGAATGTTTTCTTTTTTTAAGATGGCGTCAACACTTTCCGCGCCTACTGTATACGTTCAGTGATGAATTATGTAAGCTGTGACTGGGCTTCTAACCTCACTAAAACACACTGCAGATCATACAGAACAAGGCCCTAAAAATAATCACAGGCTGCACAGCTACTGCACCCATAGACCACCTACACCAAGAAACCAAAGTCCTCAAAGTCAAGGATCTAGACATGAGAGGCACACAAATTCTTGCTGCAGCCTCCACAAACCCACACCATCCACTACACTACATAGCAGCACATCCACACACACACCAAGGAACAACAAAACAACACTCAGCACAAGATATCATACACAAATACTGCCATCTCTCCCCCCTTGCTGCCTCAAATCAGCTACCAGAAGCATAACCATGCTCAAATCACTTGCCACTCCATTCAGTCACTTAAAGACAACGCACAGCTGCATGAATGGCCTCCTGATATCCACCCTTCTGAATCCTACCTCCCTTGTGAGGACTGGGTCCACCTGGTCAGGCTGAGATGTAGGCCCTCTTGAGTTATCAGAAGAGGCTGGATGACTCCATCACTGATGCCTGTCTAGGATGCAACACAGCACCCCATACTATTAAGCATGTGATGGAAGACTGTACTGCACACAATTGCCTGCACCAACAACAAAACATACACTCCTTGCGAGCTCTGTGAGAAAGTCCGATCTCGGCCGTGGCCTTCCTTAGGGACTCGGGGCTGTTTGGCCAGACTGCCTGGGGAACAACTATTACTACTACAGACCTTCAGACATGGTGTCCCAATGCAATACCCATCCTTCCTCATCACCTGGACACCCTTTCTGTGGGTCCCCTAACATCTCTCTTAAATTATGTGTGGTTTTTGACATAAACTCTACAAAACCACTAACATGACAAGAATAGTCCAGGGTACTTTTGCAAGGTTTCTTTCCACCTTACATGGCTTTATATGAGTGCTGCTGGATGTTCTTTCACAGATTTCTTGCTTTTAAGAACTTCCATCAGTGACAACTCATTCTTTTCTCGATTATCTGGGCCACTTATTTTTGACAGAAGTCTCAAGCCACGGACTGTTTTTCAACACTACACAGCTCTGAAGGATCCATTTCACCTTGCACAGACCATCTTCAAGCCAGACTGTTTAGCCTCCCTCTTCTGGAAGGGATTTTTCAACTTGTGCCCAAGCTTGATGAACCAAGTGCCCATGTGGCCCCTACAATGCAACTTAGATACGCTTCCCTCCAAATCATCAATGCACTCCTCAACTGCTGATAAATTTCGGCTAAGGCTCTGTTTTTAATAGCATAACCATCTAGTACACGGGTCTCTGAGTTACATGCATTGCATAGGTCTCCATCCTTTACACACTTTGAACCACATTTATCAACAGCAACTTTTTTCCCCAGCCCGGGCTTCCTTAAAAAAGTTCAAATGTTTTGAGCAAAACCAAACTCAATCTCATCCTTATGAGATGCCATTTCCCATCCCCTCTGCCCAGCAGCCCAATACAAACTCTCCATGCTTATACAGTACCTCGACTATTCAACCTCTGAACGGTGATGCATCGTGGATATGGCCCGAATCTCAGAAACTGTACTAAATCTCAAATTTCTAAATTACGGTACAGTATTATGTAAAGTTACTGTACTTCCTTGGCTGATCCTGCTACCACTCCATGAGCCCAAAAAGTTCATAAATTTACTTTTTCAGTTTATTTTCAACTGTTTTTCTAAAGAAGGCCTCTTTGACAAATGTCTTTGGGTTTTTCCCAATAAATTTTCAGTTTTCCAAGGATACCAAATAAACAAGATGTAGCCTTTTCTTTCTTAACACCCTCCTGTATGGAAGGGTTTGGAGATTTGCTCAAGACTGCAGGGCAGGGGTGGGGTGGGGGTAAGATTAAGATTATAATACTACAGGTATACTGGGAAAAAAAAATAAATGGTTAATTATCTGAGCCTGCATTAACCTCCTCCTGCAGGTGGGCATTCACAGCTGCAAGGTGCTACACTCTGAGGGGACTCATAAACTGGCGGGTTTTAGAATAAAATCCTATAGCCTACTGTACTGTATTTGCAAGCACTAGGAACGTAGTGCCTCACTCTGCCCTCCCGGACTGTCTGTCCTCCCACCCTCCTTCACACTTCCTCTTACCTATCTGTGAACTGATATTCAACTGAGTGAATCTCAGTTAATGAACACAACCAAGGGAGCTACAGGAGCTACACACTACACATTGTCTGTCGGAATACTGTACAATACTGTATGTGGTATAAGTGTTCGTAGGCTAACAGGAGGAGGTTACACAAATGAAGTGCCTTCCAGACAATGTTTCTCACATCTAAGTTCTTGTTTTGCTGAGTGAATCTAGTAACCCAAGGCCATGGGATGGGCTTGGCAAGAACCCTAGCCACAAGGCATTACATTCCTAGGGCTTGCAAATAGAGAGTTTTATTCTACCATCTTTTGCGACACTACTGATGGGAAAAATGAGACTGGATCACTGCTGAAAGTGGTGTGTGCTTGATGTTATTGAATCAATAGGGAAAATGCTACATTCATTCATAGTTGTCTGTCATGAGATTTGCAAGGAATATACCCACTGAAAAGGGAACATGAAGGCATTATACCAAAGGATCACAAAATTTTAATGAGAAAGAGAAACAGACTGATGAAGAAACTTTCAGTGAAATAAAGTACTGTATAAGTGAAAGATAAGTCACTGAAGGACAAATAGAACAGCCAGAAAAGAAACCAATGGAATTAAATAAAGATCAGAGAAATTATCAGGAACCATGGCTGCGTCAGCAAAAACGCAGAACCCTAAATTCCTCAACAAATATGCAAAGAAACTTTAAAATTTCTGACAAAGATTGGGCAACTAGAAAACCAAAATGGAGAAATGGCTGAAAACCCTGAAATTATTTCAAACATACTAAAGAACAATACAACAGTGTGTACAGTGATCCAATCCCAGAAAATGAAAATTGTACATTCTACAGAATCCTATTGAGTGTGCAGCAGATGAGGGTAAAAATCAGTGATATAGCATTCACCCTCAAGAAATTGGATGCTATTGATAAAACTGCCCCAAACTCTTCACAAGGACCTGACAATATACTCACAATACTCCTAAAAAGTGTAAGGAACCACCAGCAGTATCAATCCATATCATATGAGGAAGATCCCTTGACACAGGAGACATCCCAGTAGCACTGCAGGAAGAGTCACCCCAATATTCAAAGGAGAATCAAGAGGTCTACCATTAAACTACCAACCAGTCAGCCTTACCTCTCATCATCATCAAAATATTTGAGAAGGTCACTGAAAAACACATGGTGGAACACCTGAATGCCACAAGTCAGTTTAACCCAGGGCAATGTTGGTATTGAAGAGGAAGATCATGTCTACCTCAGCTGCTGGACCACTACACAAATATTCTGAATGATGTGACTGATGGAAGGAATGTGGACATAGTGTACCTTGACTTTGCCAAGCCTTTTGATAAGGCTGACTGTGGGGTTCAAGTACATAAATATAAAAAGGGCTGGTAGCTGTGGAAAGCTAGGTGCCTGGATTCACCATTTCCTGACAAGACAGGGACAGTGTGTGGTGGCTAATGGAGCTTGCTTAAAAGGATTGGAGACAATTAGTGATGTCCCAAAGGGTTAAATTCTAAGATCACTCCTATTCCTGATCATGACAGGAGATACAAAGCAAATGGTAAATTGCTTCCCAATGTCTTCTTTTGCTGATGATACACAGGTCAGTCAAATAATAAATGCCACTGATAAAACAAAATTTTTACAGAGGGACCAAGAGAAAATCTACAGCTTCACTGAAAAGAATAACATGAAGTTTAACAGCAGCAAATTTAAAGTATTAAGATATGGAAAATTCATTTTGTTTCCATTTTTGAAGGCTCCAACATGCTTGCATGCATCAGCCTTGGTCACCTAATGGCAGTTCTCCATGCTGCTCGAACTCTGGCAGCTTCCCTATTTAGTCCCTTAACCTTGAGGTCATACTCAATGACCTTGTCCCAGGTCTTTTTCAGTCTACCTCTTGCTACCCTACCCCCCACATTAACACATCTCACTTTCTGCACCCAACTGGCATCCCCCATCTTCTCCACATGCGCAAAACCATCTCAATCTACATCTCCTCATCACAACACCAATACACTCCAGTCCCATCCAACCTCTCAACTCTTCCACTGTAAACCTAGCCCCCCCAGGCCTCACACTCAGGGACGCACTGTGCATCCACCTAATTATTGCCATTTCTTTATGCTTGAACCTGCGAATATCCTCTTCCTGTACTGGCCAGGACTCACTACCATACAGCATTCCACTCCTAACACATGCCGCATACAATAATCCTTTAGCGGGGAAGGAGAGCCCTCTCAAAAAATATTAACACTTTAAAGAAAAAGAGCATACAGTGGGAGATGAAAATATGGAAGACAGCAGTTCACTATAAGACCTGGGAACATGGATGAGCAACAACTGTATTTTTGGGATGAACATTCACATGTCAGCCCAGCAAATGGCTGGATGGAGTCTCTGACCTTTCCAAACTAGAAATCCTGAACACCTCTTACCCATTTGGAAATCTGTAGCCTAAATGAATTGCTACTGCCAACTGTGGTTTCCTCATAAAATAAAGGAGATACAAGAAATAGGGCAAGTACAAAGGGTATTTACCAAAAGACTAGTCCAAGACTCATGAAACTACTTGGAGAGGCTGAAGAACATGAGACTATACTCCCTACAAAGGTGACAAGACTGGTACTCAATAATCTACATCTGGAAGATCCTAGAGGGCACAGTACCAAATGCATCTGTACAAGGAGGGGAAAACACACACAGCCAAAGTCACCCTAAGTGTGGCAGGACCTGCACATGATGGTCATAAACTGTGTTTCACAAAGGCTCAAAACCATCCAGGTTTTAAGGTTCAACTGCACTGAACCTAGGTTCTTCAACTGTCTCCCCAGAGCCATCAGAGACTTGTCCAGATGCAGCACAGAAACTTTCAAGTGGAGGTTGGACCAGTTCCTGAAATGCATACCAGATGAACCTCCAATATCACAAGGCCCAACCACCAGAGGGGGCTTGATCAAGTATGATTCTTGATCAGCATCAATACATCATGACCAAGAACTGATGTGGAAGTGGTGGACCCCCAGGAAGACAGTGGTGACTACATTTAAACCAATGACAAGTTAGTAGGTAATCACTTTTCATTGTTATAATGTAGGTTGTATTTGTATGCCATGAACTACTGCTGTGCATGGTTAAGACTGGCCCTGTGCTTTAAAAAAGAGGAGGAGGAGGAGGGGGACATATCTCATTTGGCTGACCCTCAGGACCAAAAACTCAAAGGAGATATATTTTTTCAAACTGATATGATCCAGCTGGAACCCACATCCTAATAATACAGAACTGACTTTATCAATGGTAGCAATAAGATCTAATTTTGTCTCTATATCAACATTAATTTCAGCATGGTCCAGTGGAGATGCACCTGCATGTGGTCCATAAAGACACGTGTATGTCCTACGCCAATACATTTTCAAAAGAACACCCAGTGTGTCTCATTTGGTCAGTTTATCAAGAATTATTATATAGTCATGTAAAAGCAAGTGAAAATTTCAACATTCTCAGGATTGACTACTGTGCTGCAAGTTAGTGGGAAGGAAGGATGAGGAATCTGGATGGAAAAGTTATGATCAAAATGAGAAAGTGTAAGAAAGAAAAGTTGTAGCTGATGCATTAATAATGGTTGTTGTTGTTGTTATTATTATTGCTGCTGTTGTTGTTGATGCTGCTGCTGCTGCTGCCAAGTAACCTAGGTCTGTCTCACTGAACAAACCCATCAACTGCAGGCATGTCCCTGCCCCTGCAGGGCTTTCCTGTAGCACACAGTGCCTCATCAAAGTGAGGCATGGGGAAGAGTTTAAAGGTTTGGTTCCCATATGGAATCTGAATTTGTCTCTCTCAACCCATTTGGCAGTGAGACTATAGTAGATTCCACATCTTCCCATTATTTGGCTATATGGTTACAAACTTGTGGTGTAAATGGTTTCCAGGCTTGTCACACAGTGGAGAGCCACCTAAATTGGAAAAACAAGAGATAAAAGTGACTGGATGGATAGAGGAAATAAGAGAGGAGGCAACACACAGAAAAAGAATAAAGGTGAAGGATAAAAGTAGCCAGCACTATATCAAGTGGATGGTGGCCACCACTACCTACAACTATGATTTTAAAGTACATTAATAGGAAAAAAGATAATAATTAGTGGGGTCAAAATAAAATTTCCCTTCCTAGTGTATTATCTATACAGCACAATTTCAAAATGAAATGACTGCATAGATGATAATTCCGTTGTAATTTCCAGTGACTTAGTACGATAATCACTTGAATACTGTACATTCACCCTTAACAAAACCTGGCAGTAATATATCATAACCTTTGGGGTTGCAAAAACTCCTCTGGATTAATAACATTAGTGAATTCATCTGATATAAATATAAGGAAAAATGTACAAAGAAAACTAGCAATACATACCCTAACTTTATGAAGCACTAATAAAGAATGCAGGTATTGAATAAAAAATCAACATATGCCATGGTGTTAGTCATCATCATCACCATCATCATCTAATCCTGTGTTGCCCCGTGAAGTGCGTAGATGCCCGGGGCTAGGCAAGTTGGTCCTGGCATTTAAGATGAGAGTGACCAGCCTCACACATCCCTGAGTGGCATTCATTCATTCATTATCTAATCCTATGTCGCCCCACAGAGAAGTATAGGAGCCCGGGGCTAGGCAAGTTGGTCTTGACATTTAAGATGAGAGTGACCAGCCTCACTCATTCCTGAATGGCATTACGTAAGCAATAAACCCCAATCACCCCGTGGATATAAACCTTCACTGGGTCAATCCACTGAGAGCACCTCAATTACCCACTGAACCACCAGGTACCATAATTTGGTTATATGGTTACCACCCAGCCTGAGTGGCATTACGTGAGCAATAAACCCCAACCACCACTTGCATACAAACCTACACAGGCTCAATCTGGTTGGGGCACCTTAATTACCCACTAAACCACAAGATGCCATAAGTTGGTTATATGGTCACCACCCAGCACAGTAAATGGTTTTCTGGTGTACAGGAAACCATTTGGCTTGTCACTCAGTGTAGATTAAGCAGTAGACAGAAGCAAGAGGAAAGTATTAAGGAAAGAAAGACACATTAGGAAGGAAGGAAGGAAAGAAAGGAAGAGAGGAAAGGGCAGTCACCCAAGAGCAGCACTATATTGAGTGAGTGGATGGTGAGCTACCTACCACTAAGTGCCCCCACCAAAATGAGCTCTCCAGCTAAATACTCAAAACAGAATACTGACAAGGATGGGTGTGATAAAAACTGTATGAACAAAAATATACAATAACTAGTTTTCCTACTAAGAAGTGATTGTTCCTGCTGCAACAAAGAAGTTAGTACCTCTCTGATAGCAGTAAGTTCTGCTGTATTACAGCTTTACAGTGCAGTGTAGGAAGCACAATGAGGTATTCTTGCGTGTTCAGTGGTATTTAGCACTGTGTAAATTTTAACTAAATTTCAAATTAACATAAACTTTCCTGCTTTGGGGTGGTTTCTGTACCATCATGTACAAACCTTGGTAACTGTAACTGTGTACAAGTTAATAAAATGTATTTATAAAATCTGACAGTCTTCTTAGTACAGCAAAGAGACTTTTGGTAAAAAGTAGAAGCCCCCCAAATCAACCCTTCCCAACCAAAAACATTAAAAATTTTGAGGAAATCATACATATATCCAAAAAGTTTACTCCAACATATAGCAACTACACTACAGTAAGACCTCACTATATCGGACTAATTGGGGCCAAGGCTATTCCGAAATAAGCGATTTTCCGATAAAAGCGACATCCAGACTTCCCCCTACTAATCTAGACTTTTTCCGATATGTCAGACATTAGTCCGGACCCCACCCAAGGTTTTTCCCCCATGATGTCACCAAGTGTTTTCACTACCATTCCAGGACTGTACTGTATTATACATTCACTACAATAATCAAGTGGTACTGTACTGGATAATAATACAGTACACTACTGTACACTGATAAACATGTCTTTTATTAACCTTACAGTATTGTAGAGTATTGAGATGTACAGTACATAGAGTAGCTGAAGTGGTCTATTAGTGAAGTCTCTGGAGTAGACATGATTGAACTTGAGGTAAGTGATGCACTTTTAAAATATAAAGCTACTTCTCCAAAAGCAGTACTGTATTGTACTGTTGTACTTTAAGTCACACAAACTCAAATTATACTCTGTACAGAACAACAAACTTATACTGTAACTAAAGGTGTTCCAACACGTAAGTACTTACAGTAATACACTGTACAATACTGTATTATTGTATGGTAATGTAGACCACTTAGGAAAGACTGTACTGTACTTTATTGTTACAAAATACAAGACAGTAATTTTAACTGTAACTAAAGGTGTTCCATTAATGTAAGCACTTACAGTAATACTGTACACTGTATTATTGTATGGTATTGTATAGGAAAGACTGTACTTTATTGTTACAAAATACAAGACAGTAATTTTAAACATTTCTGTACTATACACTTCATACTGTACTGTACTCTACACTGAGAAATATGTCTTTAATTTACCTTATTGTGATGTACATGCAGGAGCTGAAGTGGCCCATTTGTGGAGTGTGTATAGAAGAAACGACTGTAGTGGTGAAGGTAGGTGACACACTTACAAGACCTTAAGGCACTCATAATAAAACGGTGTACTGTACTGCGTAAGGTCACACATGCAGAACTTATTCCGAAACTTAAACATCATGAACTTATAACAAAAGTTGTTCCATTAATGTTAGTTCTTAAAATTACTGTATTGTAGTGTAGCACTTAGAAAATAAATTGCACAACTTATTCAACATCTCTGTTCTGTACACTTTATACTGTACATCTTATTACTGTACATATTTACAATCTTCATTAACATAACACTTGTACTGTACAGTGCATATCTTAAACACTTTCGTACACTTTTTCACGATCTTACAAACTAAAGATGTTCACTTTGTACTAATACTGTACAGTACTGTAATCATCAGTTCACTCATCACCCTCTAGCAGTATATCTGGGACTTCCGGGGACACTATGTGCAAGGACGACATCGATGCTAAGGACGGAAGGGAAATATCACTTTCTGAGCTAGAGGCGTGGTGTGAAACTGTGGCTGGAGTAGGAGTGCGGCTGTGTGGAGCAGGCATAAAAAAGTCGCTAATTTTAGCTTGCTTCTTCCTCTCTATCACCGCTTTCTGTAAGTCTTGCCTCAGCTGACGGACGGTGGTGTAATATTCTCTGAACTGACCACTTGAACCGTGATCAAGGAAGCGGAGGATGAGATCTGTCGCATCAATTACGGAGGGTATGGAGGGGCCTGGTAGTTCTTCCTCTCCTTCCTCCTCCTCCTTCTCCACCCTCTCAGCTAAATGCGACACTTCCGTAGCAATTTCTTCCTCGGTGAGGTGGTGGTAACCAGGAACATCCGCATCTTCATTAAGCCAATCTTCAGCTTCCTCATTTGTGAGGGGGCCCTGGTCAGCTGCCTGCAGAAGTTGGTTAAAATCTCCCGGCCCAAAACATTCAAAACCATTCTCTGCACATCTGGGCAACTTTAACACCTTCGTCCACCCATTTTTCACGGTGGACAAAGGCACCTCCTTCCAAGCCTCTGCCCAGTTGAAGATGGCATCCTTGATGTTGTAGGCCTTGAAATTTTCTAAAGTTTTCTTGCTCCGCTGATCAATGTGCCCTTCCTCCCCCTTGCCTTCCTCCACCACAACCAAGCACTGCTGCAGGTACTTTTTCCTGTAGAGCCTCTTGCAGGACTTGATAATCCCCTGATCCACGGGCTGGATCAAAGACGTCGTGTTATGAGGGAGGAAGATGGCTTTTATTTGGCTGTCGTTGCTCACAAGGACGTTGTTGGCAGGGTGCACTGGTGCGTTATCCAGCAGCAGTACAGCCCTGACGTCTTTCTGGGCGATGCCATAGGGAAGCTGTTGGAATCTCCTGACGGCTGGGCAGAACACCTGAAAAAATCGTAATGAAAATCTTAATAAATTCCACCACGTGGCTACATCGCAAATTTGATTTTTAGAAGTTTATTTCGTACTGTACAGCATTTGACTTCAGTCCCATACAGTGTTGAAGTCAAATGTGATATAAAATGTCATACAGGGGTGAAGTCAGTTACGAAATAAAATCTTATGAATTCCAACACGTGGCTGAATCGTAAATTTGTTCTATGCTCAGGATTATATTTCGTATTTTTCTTCACCCCAAACAGGGTTGAGGTCAAATACGATATTAAATTTCACGCATGTGTGAAGTCAGTTACGAAATAAAATCATACGAATTCCAACAAGTGGCTGAACTGTAACTTTGTTCTATGCTCAGGATTATATTTCGTATTTTTCTTCACCCCATA
>JAGKTI010007359.1:0-16584 GCA_018397915.1 Birgus latro
ATGAATATCCATGAAAAATGGATTACCAACATTTGTAGCCCAAAGTGTAAAGAATTCACCCAAAATGTAAAGAATAATGAATATCCATACCATTTGTAACCCCCAAATAACGAACATCCATGCAAAACAGGTAATCAGCATTGTAGTACAAAGCATTATGAATGATGAATATCCATGAGACACAGAATATTGACGTTCATCACTATAAAACAATTCCATCTATCCCTCATCCAATCCTACATTGCCCCATGAGAAGCATAGGGGCCCGGGGCGAGGCAAGTTGGTCCTGACATTTAAGATGAGAGTGACCAGCCTCACTCATCCCTGAGTGTCATTACATGAGCAATAAACCCCAACCACCCCTTGGATATGAACCTTCACCAGCTCAATCCGATTGGAGCACCTTAACCACTTAACCGTGGGGTGTCACTCTCGTGACCGTCGGTGGCAAGGGATCAAACCTATTGGGAAATAATAGATTAGTGTTTCTAGTGATAATATCAGGCATTGGTATAAATAGTAAGGGCTGCTGGGAAGTGTAAATGTGGAGATTTCGTGAGCCAACTTTGGAAGTCTCCACAAGTAAAATGATAGTCGACGAGTGCTAAAAAAACATTCCATGAGAAAGCTGAAGGTATGTGCCATAAGCATCTAAAATTATAATACTCTATGGCAAAAAACGGATTTTTGGTGAATATTTTTAAAAAGTCAGTTGGAGCGGGAATTACCGCCGGCGGGAAGGGCAAGAAATGCCTCGAAGAACCCCGCGGTTTATTGGTTAATTACCCAATAAACCACCAGGTGCCATTATTTGGTTATATGGTTACCACCCAGCTTAATAAATGGTTTCCTGCTGTACAGGAAACCATTAGGCTTGTCACTCAGAATAGAGTCACCCACAGGCAGAAGGACGAGGACAAAATGAAGGAAAGAAAGACAGAAGAGGATGAAAAGAAAGATGGATGGAGGAAAGGAAAGGTCAGACACCTGCGAGCAGCACTACATCGAGTGAGTGGATGGTGAGTGCCCACACCTACCAACCTAAAAATAATTTTGGGAGAGAGAGAGAGATGCCAATTAAAACATTGCTGTGGTAACCTAATTAGTAATTGATGAGAACTCTTGCATTCCTTAGTTTTAACTAGCTCCTCAAATCGACATGATTTTGATGAGAGACTGCATCTTAGGTCAGGCTCCAGCTGCAGACGGTTTCGGTACTTTGTTTTGTGACCGTGAGTGGTAAAAATCCTGCTTCACACAGGAAGATTGTAATAAAGGGAAAGAGCACTTTTAGAGCTCCACCTCCAAGAACTGGTTTCTTTTTTGTAAACTTTGATTCAAAATTAACTAAGTTATTCCTTTTGCTTTTCAAAATCAAAATGAAATGTTTCATCCTTCTGAATCTCCATGAACCGTTCCTGAAGCTTGTTGACATTTGCAATCTCTTCAGGTAGCCCTCTGCTTCAGTACTGAAGGGGTTACTTACCAAGGTGAAATTCATCACATTTTGGGGAATCTAGTGGTCAGACTTTGTAATTAGCTGCCTAGAAACAGGTTACACAATGATGATTAGGACATGGATGAGTGAAAATGTTTTGTCCTTCAGGTGTATTATTGTGGCCAAAAGTTTCTTTCCACTCCAAGTGGTGAGTCTACACAGCACTGCACCCTTACTGGATGGGGGGTTGCTGCTGACTGAACTACCATCCCACCACGTAAATTAGCACTGGGGTAGTGCAGTACAGTATCTTGCTGTATACTGTATTGTATAATTTGAGTCATATTGTTAACACCGTATACCGGTACATGATTAGTGTCACTGACAGCATGTTATTAATATTAGTATTATGATTATTACTATTATCTTTATTTTATAAAACTGTCAATGTCAGTGCTTCTGCCATCACTAGCACCCTCACTGCTCCCCCTCGCTTTCTCCGTATCTCACTCTCTCTCTCCAGTTGGGCTACCCCCCACCCTCCCACCACATCGACCCCTTCTCTCTCCATACACCCTCCACCCCGGCCTCCTCCATACCTCCCAGCCCCTGCCGTATAACCCTCTGCTCTCACCCCGCCCCCTGTTTCCCATTCTGAGACAGATACCTAAGTGAACTGGTGTTCTTACAGGTGCCTTTGACCTGAGGAAGCAACAGTGAATTGTTGTCATTAAAGGCTCCTCCTCACATGGTGTTTTCTTCCACATTCTGTCCATGGATTTATACAATATTGGTTTTATTGGCAGATGGGACATGTAGCACTGGCCAACATTATATATGGCAGCAAAGCATAGCATATATATTTCTTACAAGTAACTGTTATATACCAGCAAACCTCTATTCTACATCATGAAGCAATCATATTAATGTTTCCATAATACAAATATGAACTGGAAATATCATTTTTACATTTTTACTATTTTACTGTTAATCTAGTCCACAGCAAGCACACTATAATGCAATAAAAAGTAAACCGCAAGCAAAAAATAGGTTGGTTTTTATCTGGTTGGTTGTGCTAATTGTGGTGCAGTGGTATCGTTTCTAGGACAATGTCTATCTTCACTGGCTGATGGCCACAGCATTGATTCAAATCATGCTAATGCAATGGTTACAAAGGTCACACATGGCAATGCAGTATACAAATGTTGCATTACTTACTTAATCAAGACACTTTCCATAATTAAACAGAATGGGCAATGTGGTACCACCTGACTGCCACCACTAATCCTCTCTTGTAAGAAACCCTCTTGGTGACATTTCTGAAACAGTGTATTGCAGACCTTCCCCCTGCCATTGTTATGGAACCAAACCCATATGTTCCACTTAATACCAACACTGAATATAGATGAATTACATATAAATAATAAACGTGTGGGGATACCAGTAGCAGTATTGAATTTAGAACAATAGCCATCCACCATATTCAGTCTACCCTGAGTGGCCACGACAACATTCCCTCGCCTGCCAGTCTTCCACCAGCAATACACTCCCATCCCACCCATTGTCCCTCCCCCTCATGCATTCCCTCACCCTGTCCTTCCATGTCACTCATGTCCATCTCCTATTATATTCCATATCACACATACAGACTACACCCTTTTACTCATCCATTGACTACTGATTTGCTCCATGAATCCAAAACATACAGTAGGCGCGGAAAGTGTTGACGCCATCTTAAAAAAAGAAAACATTCTTGTGGTTAGCAAGGAGAAACAAATAAATAAACACTCACCATTGAATTTAGTATTTACTGGCATTCCCCTTCACCTTTATTATCTTCTTAAGGCGTCTGGGGAGACTGATGGCGTAGTTTTGCAGAACAGACGGACTAAAACTGCTCCATAGCTGCAGCCTCAAGTTTAGGCAAAGATGATGTGTCCATACTACGCAGCTGCCGCTTCATGTGCGCCCATAAATTCTCAATGGGATTGATATCTGGGCTGTTTCTGGGCCAATCTCGAATAAAGGGAACCTCACAGTCTGTTAGCCACTGTTTCACTGACTTTGCAACATGTGCAGGGGCAGAATCTTGCATAAATACTCTTGCCTTGGTTTTATCAAAAGAGTCACTTAAAACATCACATAAGAGCTCCAAATAATTGTTCTGGTTAACTTTTTCATTTGCAGGTAGAATTACCAACCTACCAACACCATAATATGTAAAGCAGCCCCAAGCCATGAGTGAGGCTGGGTATTTAACAAACTTGGAAGTGTACTTAGGATCCAGGGGGTCACTGCCTGGTTTGCGGTACACTCGTGATGAAGGGGTAGCAGTGACAGTAAATGTTGACTCATCACTCCAAAGCACAGTTTTCCATTGCTCCTCACTCCAGGCAAGATATTTCTTACAAAAATTTACTCTCTTTTTCTTCTGAAGTGCAGTTAGCAGTGGTTTTTTACGAGCACAAAAACTCCTGTAGCCCAGATTGTCATGCAACAGCTGCTGCACACTTCTGACAGACACATCTGCCAGCAACTGTGGGTTCTTTTCTTTTAAATCCCATGCTGTTAGCCTTGGATCCTTGCTAACTTGCCTTGAGATCAGCTGACGGGTCCTGAAGGTTGTCTTACGAGGTCTCCCAGGCTTGGGAAGTGGAGTGGGAGGAATGGCCTCCCCACTGTCCTTGAACTGCTTCACCAGTCTCTGCACTGTCCTCAGTCTAACACCATGTGATTTGCAATAAATGGGAGTTTGTGGCCATCTTTGTATAAAGTAATCACTTCCACACGTTTGTCCTTGCTTGTGGTTACTTTAGGCATGATGAGAATGTGGTAGGTAACCAAATAACTGTGTTATTTGAGTCAAAACATGCCCTCGTGGTGCATCACACACAGAGACAATCCTCCTCCTGTGGCTGCCCAAACATTACTGAGCCTGCTCCTGTGGTGCCAAACCTATCAAGCAGGGTTGCCAGCTCCCGCTGAAAAAGCGTCAGCTCATTTCGCATCACAGGGGAGGGTAGTATTGACCCTACTTCACTTAAAGCAAAGAAGAATGACGTCGGCAAAAAAAGTCAATACTTTCCGCGCGTACTGTATAACCAGATATCTACTACAAAACACTGGTTTATTTTAACAGTCTAATCATGCACGATATGAGTTTGATAAGCCATACATAAAACATCATAATGGTTCAACCGTACTTTGGACTACCCAGAAAAACAAAAGCAAGAGACTACCCTACAGCTATTGAACTAAACATGATGTTACCAGATTCCAAAACAAAGGCAATAGGTTAGGTCTCTACTACTGGTAAAGACAAAATAATACACAGTATGACAATTCTGCCAGTCACCACGAGGAGCTCTCCGCTTTCATTCCTTCACATACAGTATCTGGGATGCACTAATTATTAATAGATACACATGTATATTATCTGTGACCTGATACACATAATAAACATTACTTAATTTTCAGGTATATTATTGGAACCACACTATCATCAAGTGGTCGACAATACCTGGTGCAATAATCCCTCCAATATCCGATGTAACAGAGCTGAAGGCATGTTCAGAACTTGGGCCAGAGCCTTCTGGACAGGTACTTATGGACGCTAACCCAGCCTAACTCAGAAGACCACCTACATAACTCCTTACTGGACATGCATAGCACCTATTCAAAACCCTATTCACACAAATAAGGGACAGAAAGCATGAAATAAATGAAAAGGAACCAAAGAATGAGGAATTAAGGTGAGTATGGAAAATATTTAGCAGTTGACAGGGTGCTGTAACTCCCTACCAAACATGAACAGCACCTATTTAAGACCCTATTCACACAAATAAGGGACACAAAGCATGAAATAAATGAAAAGGAACCAGAGAATGAGGATTAGAGTGAGGATGGAAAATATTCAGCAGTTCAAAGGGTACTTAGAACAAGTCCGTGGCTGTTACGAAGATTAACCCGCCACCTCTAAGGCTCTGGAAGTGATGAAAATGCTCTTGAAGCATGTACAGTAATCCATTGTTGTGCTGCACTTAATCCTTTGCACTCTGAATTCTAATTTCTTAACACTGCACAACACTGTAAATTCCCATGTGGTCTAGTGGCGAGGTATTGTAGTTTATTCACTGTTTATTCACAAAAACGAGCATGTGTGGCAGCCATTGCAATGAGCACCTAGTTCCGATGGTAGCTAGGCAGTAACTGGGGAGGAGAAGAAGCAGGGGGCTGCTGTACTACGTGGTAAAACACAGCTCCAAGTTCAAAATATGGTTGGAAAAAATCTTTTTTTTTCTTTTTACATTTTTTGGCCATTTGGGGGTTCCGAAGGCCCAGGCCCAAAACGTCCAGACATTGGGGTGTCTGGGAATTGGGCATCCAGTTATTACAGGGATTACTGTAATGCATATATTAGGAACAATCACAGGGCAAGAATAGCTTAGCATCATTGACAAAGGATCTTTTTTCTTTTTATTATCAGATATTTCTTTCTGTACTTACAACAAGTCCGTGGCTGTTACAAAGATTAACTCGCCTCCTCTAAGGCTCTGGCAGTGATGAAAATGCTCCTGAAGCATGTACAGTAATCCATTGTTGTGCTGCACTTAATCCTTTGCACTCAGAATTCTAATTTCTTAACACTGCACAACACTGTAAATTCCCATGTGGTCTAGTGGCGAGGTATTGTAGTTTATTCACTGTTTATTCACAAAAACGAGCATGTGTGGCAGCCATTGCGACGAGCACCTAGTTCCGATGGTAGCTAGACAGTAACTGGGGAGGGGAGGAAGCAGGGGGCCGCTGTACTACGTGGCAAAACACAGCTCCAAGTTCAAAATATGGTGGGAAAAATATCTTTTTTTTTTCTTTTTACGTTTTTTGGCCATTTGGGGGTTCCGAAGGCCCGGGCCCAAAATGTCCAGACATTGGGGTGTCTGGGAATTGGGCATCCAGTTATTACAGGGATTACTGTAATGCATATATTAGGAACAATCACAGGGCAAGAATAGCTTAGCATCATTGACAAAGGATCTTTTTTCTTTTAATTATCAGATATTTCTCTTCTGCCTACTGACCTCCCACAGAAACTCCTACTCTACCTGTCCTAACCCACCCACTCACTCACTTCAAAGGTTTGTAAAATAATCGGGACCACTCCAACTGTGACCACTGATTGACAACACACTGCAAGGAGCCACCACCGAGCAGCTGCAGTGCATGTTTTTTTTTTTTTTTTATGCATGTACAGAAGCCAGAGGGATACAGGAAGCCTGGGCACACAGCCACCATAAGACCCTCTAGCCTGGAATCGCCGCACTGCCACCATCACAACCTGAGCCACCAGTACTAACAACAGCAGGGGCTGGACCTGGAGCGGTGGCGTCTTCGCCGTGGGTCTACCCCCCCGAGGCTGACGAGGAGAAGAGGAGGACAGCATGGGGGCCCAACCCCCCCCCCCCCCCCCCCCCCCCCGCCTCCTCACGGGTCCCGAGAACCTAAGAGTGGCTTCGGTCGCCCGGGCAAGTACCACATCTCTCCACACTCTCCACACATCACACACAACAACACCATTTTTTCTACGTCAAGAAATGACTCCCCGGCGGTCATTTCTCGACGACTTCTTCTCGTCGGGGATACTGAGAGCAATCCAGGACCCACCAACAAATACACATGTCCAACATGCTCAAAACCTATTACATCAAGCCGACAGACAAAGCATTCAGTTCAGTGCAATTCCTGCAAGAAGTGAACCCATTACACTTGCACAACACTTGCATCCAGAAAAGACTACACAAACACCTGGACCTGCTCCTTATATTCCTTCCCCCCACCCACTAACCCCCTCACCAACCCTACTCCTACTTCCCCCACACCTCCTCAACATAACCCACCAATCCTTCCCACACCATCCAATCTCCTAACTCCTCCTATCCCACCCCAAACTAATCCACCCCAACCCTTACCTCCACCACAACCTTCTCCTACCCCTTCCCCTCCACCCTCACCACCACCTCCCCTCTGTGCTGCAGCACCCAACACACACAGTGCACATAACATAAAGATTCTCCAACTAAACACAAAAAAACAAGAACTCACACAATTCATCAAACAACACAACATACATATTGCCATCTTACAAGAGACAAAACTAAGCACAACACAAAAAACACCTACATTTCATAACTTCACCATCATCAGACAGGACCGGGCCGACGATGGTGGCGGTGGACTCATCACCCTGGTACACAAATCCGTCAACTTCTCAGATACCAGTGCACACAAAAAGTCACTTCTCACCCCACATGACACTATGACAGAAATACAATCAATTAAAATAAGCATTGGTAACAAATCACACACAACAATCGCCAACATATACATTCCCCCCCAATCATCCCCCACAGTACCACACAATTACTCTCCACAAATACACCACATCACTAGCATACCCAACATCATCCTGGGTGGTGATTTCAACGCCAAGGCGTCGGCCTGGTATGTCAACAACCCTGACACAGACAGAGGGCTGGCACTACAAACCCAGACAGATCACCTTTTCATACTCAATCATCCCAATCTTCATACCCATATCCCACACCAAGCCCTCTTCCTCCCATCATCCGCAGACATCACCTTCTGTTCCCCAAACCTCGCCCCCACAACCTCCTGGAGAGTGGGCTCTGACCACCTCCCGATCATCTTCACTACCAAAACCAAAATCACCCCAGCTGGCCACAGACACGCACTAATTATAAGCGAGCCAATTGGGAGGCCTTCACAACTGAAACAGAACAACACTTTGAAACATTAAACAGTACATCAATCACAAACATCAACACCACTGTGCACACTTTCAATACAATCTTACAAAATGCAGACAAAAGACACATCCCCAGAGGCAACAGAAAAAGACACAACCCCAATTTCACACCAGAAATTCAAGGCCTCATCAGACAACGAGACACACTACGACAATCCCAAACACCACATACGCATGACACTATACAACAAATACAAGAACTCAACACTCAAATAAACAATAAAATATCAGAACAACAAACACTAAATTGGAATAATTATCTCCAAACACTTGATCACAAAACAAACACCAGGAAACTCTACAAAACACTAAACAGCATCACACTCTCCAACAGCAACACTACACAATCACACGCTGCCATCACAACAAAAGACACCATTCCTTCAAACAAGCAACAAGCAAACACTCTCATCAATCACTTTTCCCATGTCAGCCATCTAAACCCTCATCGTGACGACCAACGTATCATCCAACGTAAGAGACAGTTCCCCACAGACCCGACTTCGCACCTTTCACTTACAACCAGACGAAGCACATCATCAGCAACCTCAAGCACTCATCTGCCTGTGGACCAGACAACATAAGCAACATACACCTTAAACACATTGGATCACAAGGCATACAAGCACTCACCAACATATCAAACTACAGCTACTCACACAACATAATACCCAACATCTGGAAGCATGCCATTATCATCACTATCCCCAAACCCAACAAAGACCCCACATTACCTTCCTCACACCGCCCCATCACACTCCTCTGCACCCCCCCCAAAGTCACTGAATGGCTGGTACTACAACTAGTTACACCTCACACCCCCCTTGCAACATAGTTTTAGGCCACTACACTCCACAAACACTCTTCTTACAGACCTCACACAGAGAGTTTTTGATGGCATGAATTCAGCTAGGCCACCACATAGAACACTCCTTGTCACACTAGACATTAGTAAAGCTTTTGATTCCATCCCCTGCCACAACCTCACAAACAAAATATTCAGCACAAACATGCACAATAACACAAAAAGATGGCTAGCAAACTACTTAGCAGGGAGATATGCACATGTAACTTTTGCTGGTCATTCCTCGAACATCAGAAACTTCACAAATGGTGTCCCCCAAGGATCTGTCTTGTCTCCTACACTCTTCACCCTATACATGCATGACATACCCACACCCCACGCACAACAAATACACATAGCTTCCTATGCAGATGACATAACACTTACATGCACACACCAAAATGCAAACACAGTCACACAAATGCTCCAACCTTATCTCAAAACACTACATGAATGGTTCACCACAAACAGACTCAAAATAGCCCCAGCCAAATCTACAGTGACCCTTCTCACAAACTGGACAGCAGAACACAGTCACATTCCACACCTCACCATAGATAACACTCCACACACACACACACACACACACACACACACACACACACACACACACACAAAATCCTTGGTGTAACATACAATACATCAATGTCATTTAAACAACACATCACAAACATCAAAAATAAATTAACACCTAGACTCAATGCCTTGAAGTCACTTGCCCATACAACATTTGGACACAACAAAGAAACCACCACCACAGTATACAAAAAATATATACGTTCAGTGATGAATTATGCAAGCCCTGCTTGGGCTCCTAACCTCACTAAAACCCACTACAACACTCTTCAGACCATACAAAACAAGGCCTTAAAAATTTAAATAATCACAGGCTGCACAGCTACTACACACACCAAGAAACCATAGTCCTCAAAGTCAAGGATCATCTAGACATGAGAGGCACCCAAATTCTCGCTGCAGCCTCCACAAACCCACAACATCCACTACACTACATGGCAGCACATCCACAGACACACCAAGGAACATCAAAACAACACCCAGCACACAATATCATACACAAATACTATCATATCTCCCCCCCTGCCCGCCTCAGACCAGCTTCCAGAAGCATATTCATACTCAAATCACTCGCCGTTCCATTTAGTCACTCAAAGACAACACACAGCTGCATGCACAGCCTCCTGATATCCATCCTTCTGAACGGTATCTCCCCCCGTGAGGACAGGGTCCACCTGGGCAGGCTGAGATGTGGGTATCATCCAGCCCTCTTGAGTTATCAGAAGAGGCTGGATGACTCCGTCGCTGACACCTGTCCAGGATGTAACACAGCACCCCATACTATTAAGCACATCATGGAAGACTGCATTGCACACAATCACCTATGCCAACAACACAACATCCACTCCTTGAGAGCTCTGTGGAAAGCCCGGTCTCTGCCATGGCCTTCCTTAGGGACTAGGGGCTGTTCAGCCAGACTACCTAGGGAACAACTACTACTACTACAGCAGGGGCTTATTAACTTAGTGCCTGCTAGAGGCAGCACAACCGGGCTTGATAGATGTGGCCGGGCAACACCTGTGCTCACTAGAGGTGGCACACCCAAGCTTGCTAGAGGCGGCTCGGAAATGAAAGGAGTTCCAGTTCTCTCCCATGCTTGCCAAAGACAGCACATCCGAGCTTGCTAGAGGAGGCTCGGCAATGCAGAAGAAGTTTCAGTTTTCCCCTGTGCTTACTAGAGGTGGCACACCCGAGCTTGTTAGAGGTAGCTCAGCAAAGAAGAAGGAAATCCAGTTCTCTCCCATACTTGCTAAAAGAGGCACACCCGAGCTTGCTAAAGGCGGCTCGGCAATGCAAAAGGAGTTCCTGAATTCACCCTCACCCTGTGGACACACCGAGGCTGGTTCAGGGACTCGAGGGTCACGGCACCCCCCAGAAGAAGCAAACTACCACCCCTTACTCCGGCCACTGGAGTGGATTCCCCCCCTACATGCCCTTTCCCCAACACTGCTAGGCCTTGGGCCCCCTATGCCTGGAAAAGGAATCCCAGACTTAATAATCTAAAACTTGTTGTCCCGACCCACTCCGGGTGTAGACCACACCACCATGTCCCCAGGCTGAGAGAGAGAAAGAGCCAGACAGTGGGCGTCCACTTTCCGGAGCCAGAGTGATAGTCTATCTCTCCCTTCGTTCTACCGCAATTAGCTCACTACAACCCAACATCCCCTGTCGACGTAGAGACAAAACCCAGCCCTATCCTTTTCCAGAGAGGTCCTTGTGATGGATGTCAGTGTTATATGCGGGATGTACCCTCCAGATCTCCCCTCCCCATTTCCCATCGCCCCAATGGGGTGCTTTCAAAGCAAGTATTCCAGTAGGGGGCACCACCATTTCGACAAACACATTCCCCATGCTGTTTAAAAAGCATATTTTTCTTTGTTAAATATCTACACTGTTGTGTAAAACTGTGAACCATAATACTGTCATATACCATAATATACATAATACAAACAGAACACGTATATAGGGTAGCTCTACATTGAGTGGCAACCCAAATGATTTCCTGTAAACCAGGAAAGCATTTACAACACTGGGTGGTAACCTTATAATCAATCAACATGTGTTCCCCACGTGACACGTGGGTTGGCGGAGGGTTAGTGGCCCTCTCCTGAAAACAACTAACTAAAAATGCGAACAAGACTCGTCAGAGCAGGACTGACCATAAGGGAATGACTAAGGACCGAACAAAGGACATGGTACAGATAGCTACATGGAATGTAAGGGGTGCAAATTATGAGATGAAAGAAAGAGAGATTGTCCAGGTGTTTGAGAGTGCAAAAGTGGATGTATGTGGATTAACTGAAACTAAATGGAGGTATGGATGGGGTATATGCACGGCAGTAGGTGGGAATGAGAGGGCAAAGGAAGGAGTGTGTATTGTTGTGAGTAACAGATGGAAGGAAAATATAAGAGAGCATGGATCAGTTGGCTCAAGGATTGTGTGGTAAAGTTGGACTATAAATGTGGGCAATTGTGTGCATGTATATGCCAACGCAAGATCGAACAAGCAGAGTGAGAGAAGAGCCCTAGACAAATGTGGAAGCATGCATGAAAAAATTTGAAAGGAATAAGAGAGTGTTTTTGATTGGAGATACGAATGGAAAAGTAAGGAATGTGAAGGTGGATGGAGTAGTTGGTAAGTGGGGTGTGCCTGCAGAAATGGATGAGAATGGCAGTGCTTTGGTGGACATTTGTGCTGGGAAGGGGTTGGTGATAGCCAATACCCTCTTCAGGCACAAAATGATCCATAAGTATACATGGCGAGTGATGAGAAGGGTAGGTGGTGAACTGAATGAATGGAAGGCAATGATTGATTATGTGTGTGTGGATGACAGGATGAGGTGTGTAATGGATGCAAGAGTATATAGAGGCTGAGGGAGTGGACTTTCAGACCACCACCAAGTGGTGGTCAGAATCAAAGTCCAAATGAAATGAAGAAATAGAAGAAAGGAAGGACAGGAGGAAGTAGTTTATACAAGGAGGGTGGAAAGTTACAAAAGGATGGAAAAAAGGCAGAATATAAGAGGGAAGTGGGGGAGTGATTGGGTAAATATGGATTGCAGGAAATGGGGGACATTAAGGTGTGTGCAAGTTATTCACAGAAAATATCTGTGCAGCATGTGAGGTGGTGTGTGGGGTGAAAAGAAGACGAAAGGGGGTGCAGGGAACAGCGTGGTGAAATGAAGAAGTGAGACAGGCTGTGGCACAAAAGAAGAAGGCATATAGTGAGTGGATTAGAAACGGGCGTTGAAGAAGTTGAGAGACGGAAGAGAGAGTTATATGTAGAGAGGGAGAGAGAGGTGAAAAGATTAGTAAGAGAGAGTAAGAAGAGAGTGGATGAGGAATTTGGAAGGAACTTGAGTGTAAAGTAGAGAGAATTTAAGAAAATGTTCTGGAAAGAGGTAAAGAGAGCTAGACAGGGTGCCAAAGAAGTTAGTTGGAGAGTGAAAGATAAAAATGGTAGATTACTAGTGGAGAAGGGAGAAAAAGTGAACAGATGGAGAGAACACTTTAAGAAATTGTTGAACATGGAGAATGAAAGTAATGCAAGTATAAGTGGATGGGGAATGGCTGGGAGAAGGAGGGATGTGAGAAGGAAGGAAGAATTCAGTAGGATGGAAGTCATGGAAGCAATGGAGAAAGTTAAAATGGGGAAAGACCCAGGAATTGATGGAGTGTGTGGTGAAATGCTGAAGCATGGAGGAGAGATAGAATGGATGTGGAAGATGTGCAGATTGGCCTGGGAGGAAGGTAGAGTCCCGGAGGACTGGAAGTCAGGTATAATTATTCCCCAGTACAAAGGAAAGTGAATGTAAACAAGAGTAAAGTTGCAGTGTTTGAGAGGAATGAAGTCACAGAATGCACAGTGAGGTTGGATGGTGAGGATATTGAGAATGTGAGTGCATTCAAATACTTGGGTAGTGTGATGAGTCAGGATGGAAGTTTTGGGGATGAAGTGTTTGAAAGGGTACAGCAGGGAAGGGAGGTTGCTGGTTCACTGAAAGCAGTGATGAGAAATAGGGAGGTGAGTATGGAAGTTAAGAAGTCACTGAATGGTAGTACTGTGATCCCTACCCTGACGTATGGAAGCGAGGCATGGACCTTGCTAGAGGGGATCAAGTCAAGAATGAGAGCAGTGGAAATGAGTTACTTGAGAGGAGCATGTGAAGTGACATGGAGGGACAGGTTGACAAATGAAGTGATGGAACGTCGTGGGGTGGATGTGGATGTGGTTGAGAACATTAGGAGAAATACACTGAGGTGATATGGACATGTGGAGAGAATGGAGAATGAAAGACTGACTAAGAGGGTGTATGTAGGTGAAGTGGAGGGAGGGAGAGGGAGGAGAAGACTGAGGATGAGGTGGGGGGATGGAGATGAGAGGTATATGAGGGAGGGGGGAGTGAGCTGGGGGGATGGAGATGAGAGGTATATGAGAGAGGGGGGAGTGAGCTGGGGGGAGGGCAGTCAAATGGTCGGTGACAAAGCAACTTGGTGGCGTTTTGTCTGTGGCCACCCTTTGCGGGATTAGGGCGTTGGGCTAAAGATAGATAAACAGACAAAGGAAAAGGAGAAAAAGAAGTGAGTGGTGGTCATAGGGGCAGGAAAAGTATATGGTAGGATACTTATTGACAGAGCTAGGGAAATTGCAGAGGAATTAGTTGGAGAAGAACATCGAGGTTTTGAGATGAGAAGAGGTTGTGTAGATCAGATAATAATTCTTGGAGCTTTAGTGGAAAAGTTTTTAGAGAAGGGAAAGAAGTTGTATGCACCCTTCATGGATTTGGAGAAAGCATATGACAGGGTGGATAGACAAGGATTGTGGAAAGTACAGTTTTAAAAACGTATGGAGTAGATGGGAAGTTGTTGAAAGCCATGAAGAGTATGTATGAGGAGGCTAAGGCTGCAGTGCGTGTGGATGGTGAACTAATTGAATTTTTCTATTTGAGGGTTGGATTGAAACAAGGATGTGTCATGTCTCCATGGTTGTTCAATCTGCATATGGAAGAGGTAATAAAAGAAATATAAAGTAGGGCAGTGGATGTTGGAGCAGCCCTAATGACAGAGGGCAGTGTTTGAAAACTCTGTGCTGTTATTTGCAGATGATACTGTGTTGTTAAATGAAGACGAAGGGGAGCTGCAAGGCTTTGTGGATAAGTCTGGGAGAGTGTGTAAGAAACGGAACATAAAGGTGAATATAGGGAAGAGTAAAGTTTTGGTCTTCGAGAGAAGTGAAGTCAGTGAATGTACAGTGAGGCTGGATGAGGAGGAAATGGAAAATGCTGCATTTAAGTACTTGGGTAGTGAGATGAGTAAGGATGGAAGTTTAGAGGGTGAAGTGCTTGAAAGGGTAAAACAAGGAAAAAATGTTACTGGTTTCTAGAAAGCAGTGGTAAGAAACAGGGAAGTCAGCATGGAAGTCAAAAAGCTACTACATGAGAGTACTGTGATACCAACTTTAATGTATGGAAGTGAAGCTTGGACCTTGACGGAGGGACTAAAGTCAAGAGTGAGAGCAGTGGAAATGAGTTATTTTAGAGGAGAATGTGGAGTCACATGGAGAGAGAGACTGACAAATGAGGAAGTGAAGGAGTTTTGTGGTGTGGATGTGGATGTGATAGGAAGTGTTTGGAGAAATACACTGAGGTGCTTTGGCCATGTGGAGAAGATGGAGAGCAAAAGACTGACGAGGAGAGTGAATGTGAGTGATGTGGAGAGGGGGAGAGAGAGGGGGAGGCCAAGGATGAGATGGAGGGATGGAGTGGAGAGGTATATGAGAGGGGGGGGGTGTGAGCTGGGAGCAGGGCAATGAAATGGCAAGGGACAGGGCGACATGGAGGCGATTTGTTTGTGGCCACCCCTTACGGGATTAATGCGTTTGGCAACAGGTAGATAGATAGAAAATATTGATGGCATGTGATGGCTATCTGCCATTTCAGTGATCTATATTATTTAATTTCTGCTACATTAAGTGCAAGTTAGGTTCTTAACCCCTACACCGTGGGGTTGTCGGAGGCGCGCCGGGCCATTCCAGGGGGGATATTCGCGCTCCGACTGACTTTTTAAAAATATTTGCCAAAAATCAGTTATTAGTCTTAGAATATTATAATTATATACGCATATGGCACATACCTTCAACTTTCTCCTGGGATGTTTTTTTTAGCACTCATCGACTACCGTAGGACTTGTGGAGACTTCTGAAGTTGGGTATCTAAATCTCCACTTTACACTTCCCGACATCCCCTAATCTGAATACCACTGCCAGATATTATCACTAGAAACACTATTCAATGATTTCCAAGTAGTTTGGAATCCATACTAAAAAAAAAACACACTGTGAAAGCAATGTAAAATACGAGCACGTATGAGCCTCCCACTCCAGCTAATTCGCAGCTGGTGTTCTGTCATTTCTTACTCATATACCCACTCTCACTTTATTATTTCTAGTACTTTATTACACTTGTATATATCTACAGTCCTTTACCGCTTCCCACACGATGTTTAGTAGGGGGTAGAGGTCACAGGGCCTTTTATAATAGGCTCAAAAGCGGCAGAAATGGATGGGCGTCATTTCACCGAGAAGGATGAGAGCAAACTGGCTGTATCTCGGTAGCAAAGAGTTGAAAATGTCAGCTGCTAATGTATATGCTAAGAAATAAGTCGTAGGAAATCTAGACAATACATATAAATTAGGTAGTTCCAGGTGAATGTAAATGTAACTCAGGCTTCTTCCTTCCTTTCTTATATACATTTATATTACGAAAGTACAGTAGCTCATATGGCATATTTCACGGGAAAAAAAAAGCAGGGGAAATTAGCGAACAAATGCAGGTTGGATGTTGCTAAGTGATACTTAGACAATTCCAGGTGTATGGCACTATCAATTAACTTATTTTTATA
>JAGKTI010007359.1:26167-37189 GCA_018397915.1 Birgus latro
GTTGGTAATTCTACCTGCAAATGAAAAAGTGAACCAGAACAATTATTTGGAGCTCTTATGTGATGTTTTAAGTGACTCTTTTGATAAAACCAAGGCAAGAGTATTTATGCAAGATTCTGCCCCTGCACATGTTGCAAAGTCAGTGAAACAGTGGCTAACAGACTGTGAGGTTCCCTTTATTCGAGATTGGCCCGGAAACAGCCCAGATATCAATCCCATTGAGAATTTATGGGCGCACATGAAGCGGCAGCTGCGTAGTATGGACACATCATCTTTGCCTAAACTTGAGGCTGCAGTCAAGCAGCTATGGAGCAGTTTTAGTCCGTCTGTTCTGCAAAACTACGCCATCAGTCTCCCCAGACGCCTTAAGAAGATAATAAAGGTGAAGGGGAATGCCAGTAAATACTAAATTCAATGGTGAGTGTTAATTTATTTGTTTCTCCTTGCTAACCACAAGAATGTTTTCTTTTTTTAAGATGGCGTCAACACTTTCCGCGCCTACTGTATACGTTCAGTGATGAATTATGTAAGCTGTGACTGGGCTTCTAACCTCACTAAAACACACTGCAGATCATACAGAACAAGGCCCTAAAAATAATCACAGGCTGCACAGCTACTGCACCCATAGACCACCTACACCAAGAAACCAAAGTCCTCAAAGTCAAGGATCTAGACATGAGAGGCACACAAATTCTTGCTGCAGCCTCCACAAACCCACACCATCCACTACACTACATAGCAGCACATCCACACACACACCAAGGAACAACAAAACAACACTCAGCACAAGATATCATACACAAATACTGCCATCTCTCCCCCCTTGCTGCCTCAAATCAGCTACCAGAAGCATAACCATGCTCAAATCACTTGCCACTCCATTCAGTCACTTAAAGACAACGCACAGCTGCATGAATGGCCTCCTGATATCCACCCTTCTGAATCCTACCTCCCTTGTGAGGACTGGGTCCACCTGGTCAGGCTGAGATGTAGGCCCTCTTGAGTTATCAGAAGAGGCTGGATGACTCCATCACTGATGCCTGTCTAGGATGCAACACAGCACCCCATACTATTAAGCATGTGATGGAAGACTGTACTGCACACAATTGCCTGCACCAACAACAAAACATACACTCCTTGCGAGCTCTGTGAGAAAGTCCGATCTCGGCCGTGGCCTTCCTTAGGGACTCGGGGCTGTTTGGCCAGACTGCCTGGGGAACAACTATTACTACTACAGACCTTCAGACATGGTGTCCCAATGCAATACCCATCCTTCCTCATCACCTGGACACCCTTTCTGTGGGTCCCCTAACATCTCTCTTAAATTATGTGTGGTTTTTGACATAAACTCTACAAAACCACTAACATGACAAGAATAGTCCAGGGTACTTTTGCAAGGTTTCTTTCCACCTTACATGGCTTTATATGAGTGCTGCTGGATGTTCTTTCACAGATTTCTTGCTTTTAAGAACTTCCATCAGTGACAACTCATTCTTTTCTCGATTATCTGGGCCACTTATTTTTGACAGAAGTCTCAAGCCACGGACTGTTTTTCAACACTACACAGCTCTGAAGGATCCATTTCACCTTGCACAGACCATCTTCAAGCCAGACTGTTTAGCCTCCCTCTTCTGGAAGGGATTTTTCAACTTGTGCCCAAGCTTGATGAACCAAGTGCCCATGTGGCCCCTACAATGCAACTTAGATACGCTTCCCTCCAAATCATCAATGCACTCCTCAACTGCTGATAAATTTCGGCTAAGGCTCTGTTTTTAATAGCATAACCATCTAGTACACGGGTCTCTGAGTTACATGCATTGCATAGGTCTCCATCCTTTACACACTTTGAACCACATTTATCAACAGCAACTTTTTTCCCCAGCCCGGGCTTCCTTAAAAAAGTTCAAATGTTTTGAGCAAAACCAAACTCAATCTCATCCTTATGAGATGCCATTTCCCATCCCCTCTGCCCAGCAGCCCAATACAAACTCTCCATGCTTATACAGTACCTCGACTATTCAACCTCTGAACGGTGATGCATCGTGGATATGGCCCGAATCTCAGAAACTGTACTAAATCTCAAATTTCTAAATTACGGTACAGTATTATGTAAAGTTACTGTACTTCCTTGGCTGATCCTGCTACCACTCCATGAGCCCAAAAAGTTCATAAATTTACTTTTTCAGTTTATTTTCAACTGTTTTTCTAAAGAAGGCCTCTTTGACAAATGTCTTTGGGTTTTTCCCAATAAATTTTCAGTTTTCCAAGGATACCAAATAAACAAGATGTAGCCTTTTCTTTCTTAACACCCTCCTGTATGGAAGGGTTTGGAGATTTGCTCAAGACTGCAGGGCAGGGGTGGGGTGGGGGTAAGATTAAGATTATAATACTACAGGTATACTGGGAAAAAAAAATAAATGGTTAATTATCTGAGCCTGCATTAACCTCCTCCTGCAGGTGGGCATTCACAGCTGCAAGGTGCTACACTCTGAGGGGACTCATAAACTGGCGGGTTTTAGAATAAAATCCTATAGCCTACTGTACTGTATTTGCAAGCACTAGGAACGTAGTGCCTCACTCTGCCCTCCCGGACTGTCTGTCCTCCCACCCTCCTTCACACTTCCTCTTACCTATCTGTGAACTGATATTCAACTGAGTGAATCTCAGTTAATGAACACAACCAAGGGAGCTACAGGAGCTACACACTACACATTGTCTGTCGGAATACTGTACAATACTGTACGTGGTATAAGTGTTCGTAGGCTAACAGGAGGAGGTTACACAAATGAAGTGCCTTCCAGACAATGTTTCTCACATCTAAGTTCTTGTTTTGCTGAGTGAATCTAGTAACCCAAGGCCATGGGATGGGCTTGGCAAGAACCCTAGCCACAAGGCATTACATTCCTAGGGCTTGCAAATAGAGAGTTTTATTCTACCATTTTTTGCGACACTACTGATGGGAAAAATGAGACTGGATCACTGCTGAAAGTGGTGTGTGCTTGATGTTATTGAATCAATAGGGAAAATGCTACATTCATTCATAGTTGTCTGTCATGAGATTTGCAAGGAATATACCCACTGAAAAGGGAACATGAAGGCATTATACCAAAGGATCACAAAATTTTAATGAGAAAGAGAAACAGACTGATGAAGAAACTTTCAGTGAAATAAAGTACTGTATAAGTGAAAGATAAGTCACTGAAGGACAAATAGAACAGCCAGAAAAGAAACCAATGGAATTAAATAAAGATCAGAGAAATTATCAGGAACCATGGCTGCGTCAGCAATAACACAGAACCCTAAATTCCTCAACAAATATGCAAAGAAACTTTAAAATTTCTGACAAAGATTGGGCAACTAGAAAACCAAAATGGAGAAATGGCTGAAAACCCTGAAATTATTTCAAACATACTAAAGAACAATACAACAGTGTGTACAGTGATCCAATCCCAGAAAATGAAAATTGTACATTCTACAGAATCCTATTGAGTGTGCAGCAGATGAGGGTAAAAATCAGTGATATAGCATTCACCCTCAAGAAATTGGATGCTATTGATAAAACTGCCCCAAACTCTTCACAAGGACCTGACAATATACTCACAATACTCCTAAAAAGTGTAAGGAACCACCAGCAGTATCAATCCATATCATATGAGGAAGATCCCTTGACACAGGAGACATCCCAGTAGCACTGCAGGAAGAGTCACCCCAATATTCAAAGGAGAATCAAGAGGTCTACCATTAAACTACCAACCAGTCAGCCTTACCTCTCATCATCATCAAAATATTTGAGAAGGTCACTGAAAAACACATGGTGGAACACCTGAATGCCACAAGTCAGTTTAACCCAGGGCAATGTTGGTATTGAAGAGGAAGATCATGTCTACCTCAGCTGCTGGACCACTACACAAATATTCTGAATGATGTGACTGATGGAAGGAATGTGGACATAGTGTACCTTGACTTTGCCAAGCCTTTTGATAAGGCTGACTGTGGGGTTCAAGTACATAAATATAAAAAGGGCTGGTAGCTGTGGAAAGCTAGGTGCCTGGATTCACCATTTCCTGACAAGACAGGGACAGTGTGTGGTGGCTAATGGAGCTTGCTTAAAAGGATTGGAGACAATTAGTGATGTCCCAAAGGGTTAAATTCTAAGATCACTCCTATTCCTGATCATGACAGGAGATACAAAGCAAATGGTAAATTGCTTCCCAATGTCTTCTTTTGCTGATGATACACAAGTCAGTCAAATAATAAATGCCACTGATAAAACAAAATTTTTACAGAGGGACCAAGAGAAAATCTACAGCTTCACTGAAAAGAATAACATGAAGTTTAACAGCAGCAAATTTAAAGTATTAAGATATGGAAAATTCATTTTGTTTCCATTTTTGAAGGCTCCAACATGCTTGCATGCATCAGCCTTGGTCACCTAATGGCAGTTCTCCATGCTGCTCGAACTCTGGCAGCTTCCCTATTTAGTCCCTTAACCTTGAGGTCATACTCAATGACCTTGTCCCAGGTCTTTTTCAGTCTACCTCTTGCTACCCTACCCCCCACATTAACACATCTCACTTTCTGCACCCAACTGGCATCCCCCATCTTCTCCACATGCGCAAACCATCTCAATCTACATCTCCTCATCACAACACCAATACACTCCAGTCCCATCCAACCTCTCAACTCTTCCATTGTAAACCTAGCCCCCCCAGGCCTCACACTCAGGGACGCACTGTGCATCCACCTAATTATTGCCATTTCTGTATGCTTGAACCTGCGAATATCCTCTTCCTGTACTGGCCAGGACTCACTACCATACAGCATTCCACTCCTAACACATGCCGCATACAATAATCCTTTAGCGGGGAAGGAGAGCCCTCTCAAAAAATATTAACACTTTAAAGAAAAAGAGCATACAGTGGGAGATGAAAATATGGAAGACAGCAGTTCACTATAAGACCTGGGAACATGGATGAGCAACAACTGTATTTTTGGGATGAACATTCACATGTCAGCCCAGCAAATGGCTGGATGGAGTCTCTGACCTTTCCAAACTAGAAATCCTGAACACCTCTTACCCATTTGGAAATCTGTAGCCTAAATGAATTGCTACTGCCAACTGTGGTTTCCTCATAAAATAAAGGAGATACAAGAAATAGGGCAAGTACAAAGGGTATTTACCAAAAGACTAGTCCAAGACTCATGAAACTACTTGGAGAGGCTGAAGAACATGAGACTATACTCCCTACAAAGGTGACAAGACTGGTACTCAATAATCTACATCTGGAAGATCCTAGAGGGCACAGTACCAAATGCATCTGTACAAGGAGGGGAAAACACACACAGCCAAAGTCACCCTAAGTGTGGCAGGACCTGCACATGATGGTCATAAACTGTGTTTCACAAAGGCTCAAAACCATCCAGGTTTTAAGGTTCAACTGCACTGAACCTAGGTTCTTCAACTGTCTCCCCAGAGCCATCAGAGACTTGTCCAGATGCAGCACAGAAACTTTCAAGTGGAGGTTGGACCAGTTCCTGAAATGCATACCAGATGAACCTCCAATATCACAAGGCCCAACCACCAGAGGGGGCTTGATCAAGTATGATTCTTGATCAGCATCAATACATCATGACCAAGAACTGATGTGGAAGTGGTGGACCCCCAGGAAGACAGTGGTGACTACATTTAAACCAATGACAAGTTAGTAGGTAATCACTTTTCATTGTTATAATGTAGGTTGTATTTGTATGCCATGAACTACTGCTGTGCATGGTTAAGACTGGCCCTGTGCTTTAAAAAAGAGGAGGAGGAGGAGGGGGACATATCTCATTTGGCTGACCCTCAGGACCAAAAACTCAAAGGAGATATATTTTTTCAAACTGATATGATCCAGCTGGAACCCACATCCTAATAATACAGAACTGACTTTATCAATGGTAGCAATAAGATCTAATTTTGTCTCTATATCAACATTAATTTCAGCATGGTCCAGTGGAGATGCACCTGCATGTGGTCCATAAAGACACGTGTATGTCCTACGCCAATACATTTTCAAAAGAACACCCAGTGTGTCTCATTTGGTCAGTTTATCAAGAATTATTATATAGTCATGTAAAAGCAAGTGAAAATTTCAACATTCTCAGGATTGACTACTGTGCTGCAAGTTAGTGGGAAGGAAGGATGAGGAATCTGGATGGAAAAGTTATGATCAAAATGAGAAAGTGTAAGAAAGAAAAGTTGTAGCTGATGCATTAATAATGGTTGTTGTTGTTGTTATTATTATTGCTGCTGTTGTTGTTGATGCTGCTGCTGCTGCTGCCAAGTAACCTAGGTCTGTCTCACTGAACAAACCCATCAACTGCAGGCATGTCCCTGCCCCTGCAGGGCTTTCCTGTAGCACACAGTGCCTCATCAAAGTGAGGCATGGGGAAGAGTTTAAAGGTTTGGTTCCCATGTGGAATCTGAATTTGTCTCTCTCAACCCATTTGGCAGTGAGACTATAGTAGATTCCACATCTTCCCATTATTTGGCTATATGGTTACAAACTTGTGGTGTAAATGGTTTCCAGGCTTGTCACACAGTGGAGAGCCACCTAAATTGGAAAAACAAGAGATAAAAGTGACTGGATGGATAGAGGAAATAAGAGAGGAGGCAACACACAGAAAAAGAATAAAGGTGAAGGATAAAAGTAGCCAGCACTATATCAAGTGGATGGTGGCCACCACTACCTACAACTATGATTTTAAAGTACATTAATAGGAAAAAAGATAATAATTAGTGGGGTCAAAATAAAATTTCCCTTCCTAGTGTATTATCTATACAGCACAATTTCAAAATGAAATGACTGCATAGATGATAATTCCGTTGTAATTTCCAGTGACTTAGTACGATAATCACTTGAATACTGTACATTCACCCTTAACAAAACCTGGCAGTAATATATCATAACCTTTGGGGTTGCAAAAACTCCTCTGGATTAATAACATTAGTGAATTCATCTGATATAAATATAAGGAAAAATGTACAAAGAAAACTAGCAATACATACCCTAACTTTATGAAGCACTAATAAAGAATGCAGGTATTGAATAAAAAATCAACATATGCCATGGTGTTAGTCATCATCATCACCATCATCATCTAATCCTGTGTTGCCCCATGAAGTGCGTAGATGCCCGGGGCTAGGCAAGTTGGTCCTGGCATTTAAGATGAGAGTGACCAGCCTCACACATCCCTGAGTGGCATTCATTCATTCATTATCTAATCCTATGTCGCCCCACAGAGAAGTATAGGAGCCCGGGGCTAGGCAAGTTGGTCTTGACATTTAAGATGAGAGTGACCAGCCTCACTCATTCCTGAATGGCATTACGTAAGCAATAAACCCCAATCACCCCGTGGATATAAACCTTCACTGGGTCAATCCACTGAGAGCACCTCAATTACCCACTGAACCACCAGGTACCATAATTTGGTTATATGGTTACCACCCAGCCTGAGTGGCATTACGTGAGCAATAAACCCCAACCACCACTTGCATACAAACCTACACAGGCTCAATCTGGTTGGGGCACCTTAATTACCCACTAAACCACAAGATGCCATAAGTTGGTTATATGGTCACCACCCAGCACAGTAAATGGTTTTCTGGTGTACAGGAAACCATTTGGCTTGTCACTCAGTGTAGATTAAGCAGTAGACAGAAGCAAGAGGAAAGTATTAAGGAAAGAAAGACACATTAGGAAGGAAGGAAGGAAAGAAAGGAAGAGAGGAAAGGGCAGTCACCCAAGAGCAGCACTATATTGAGTGAGTGGATGGTGAGCTACCTACCACTAAGTGCCCCCACCAAAATGAGCTCTCCAGCTAAATACTCAAAACAGAATACTGACAAGGATGGGTGTGATAAAAACTGTATGAACAAAAATATACAATAACTAGTTTTCCTACTAAGAAGTGATTGTTCCTGCTGCAACAAAGAAGTTAATACCTCTCTGATAGCAGTAAGTTCTGCTGTATTACAGCTTTACAGTGCAGTGTAGGAAGCACAATGAGGTATTCTTGCGTGTTCAGTGGTATTTAGCACTGTGTAAATTTTAACTAAATTTCAAATTAACATAAACTTTCCTGCTTTGGGGTGGTTTCTGTACCATCATGTACAAACCTTGGTAACTGTAACTGTGTACAAGTTAATAAAATGTATTTATAAAATCTGACAGTCTTCTTAGTACAGCAAAGAGACTTTTGGTAAAAAGTAGAAGCCCCCCAAATCAACCCTTCCCAACCAAAAACATTAAAAATTTTGAGGAAATCATACATATATCCAAAAAGTTTACTCCAACATATAGCAACTACACTACAGTAAGACCTCACTATATCGGACTAATTGGGGCCAAGGCTATTCCGAAATAAGCGATTTTCCGATAAAAGCGACATCCAGACTTCCCCCTACTAATCTAGACTTTTTCCGATATGTCAGACATTAGTCCGGACCCCACCCAAGGTTTTTCCCCCATGATGTCACCAAGTGTTTTCACTACCATTCCAGGACTGTACTGTATTATACATTCACTACAATAATCAAGTGGTACTGTACTGGATAATAATACAGTACACTACTGTACACTGATAAACATGTCTTTTATTAACCTTACAGTATTGTAGAGTATTGAGATGTACAGTACATAGAGTAGCTGAAGTGGTCTATTAGTGAAGTCTCTGGAGTAGACATGATTGAACTTGAGGTAAGTGATGCACTTTTAAAATATAAAGCTACTTCTCCAAAAGCAGTACTGTATTGTACTGTTGTACTTTAAGTCACACAAACTCAAATTATACTCTGTACAGAACAACAAACTTATACTGTAACTAAAGGTGTTCCAACACGTAAGTACTTACAGTAATACACTGTACAATACTGTATTATTGTATGGTAATGTAGACCACTTAGGAAAGACTGTACTGTACTTTATTGTTACAAAATACAAGACAGTAATTTTAACTGTAACTAAAGGTGTTCCATTAATGTAAGCACTTACAGTAATACTGTACACTGTATTATTGTATGGTATTGTATAGGAAAGACTGTACTTTATTGTTACAAAATACAAGACAGTAATTTTAAACATTTCTGTACTATACACTTCATACTGTACTGTACTCTACACTGAGAAATATGTCTTTAATTTACCTTATTGTGATGTACATGCAGGAGCTGAAGTGGCCCATTTGTGGAGTGTGTATAGAAGAAACGACTGTAGTGGTGAAGGTAGGTGACACACTTACAAGACCTTAAGGCACTCATAATAAAACGGTGTACTGTACTGCGTAAGGTCACACATGCAGAACTTATTCCGAAACTTAAACATCATGAACTTATAACAAAAGTTGTTCCATTAATGTTAGTTCTTAAAATTACTGTATTGTAGTGTAGCACTTAGAAAATAAATTGCACAACTTATTCAACATCTCTGTTCTGTACACTTTATACTGTACATCTTATTACTGTACATATTTACAATCTTCATTAACATAACACTTGTACTGTACAGTGCATATCTTAAACACTTTCGTACACTTTTTCACGATCTTACAAACTAAAGATGTTCACTTTGTACTAATACTGTACAGTACTGTAATCATCAGTTCACTCATCACCCTCTAGCAGTATATCTGGGACTTCCGGGGACACTATGTGCAAGGACGACATCGATGCTAAGGACGGAAGGGAAATATCACTTTCTGAGCTAGAGGCGTGGTGTGAAACTGTGGCTGGAGTAGGAGTGCGGCTGTGTGGAGCAGGCATAAAAAAGTCGCTAATTTTAGCTTGCTTCTTCCTCTCTATCACCGCTTTCTGTAAGTCTTGCCTCAGCTGACGGACGGTGGTGTAATATTCTCTGAACTGACCACTTGAACCGTGATCAAGGAAGCGGAGGATGAGATCTGTCGCATCAATTACGGAGGGTATGGAGGGGCCTGGTAGTTCTTCCTCTCCTTCCTCCTCCTCCTTCTCCACCCTCTCAGCTAAATGCGACACTTCCATAGCAATTTCTTCCTCGGTGAGGTGGTGGTAACCAGGAACATCCGCATCTTCATTAAGCCAATCTTCAGCTTCCTCATTTGTGAGGGGGCCCTGGTCAGCTGCCTGCAGAAGTTGGTTAAAATCTCCCGGCCCAAAACATTCAAAACCATTCTCTGCACATCTGGGCAACTTTAACACCTCCGTCCACCCATTTTTCACGGTGGACAAAGGCACCTCCTTCCAAGCCTCTGCCCAGTTGAAGATGGCATCCTTGATGTTGTAGGCCTTGAAATTTTCTAAAGTTTTCTTGCTCTGCTGATCAATGTGCCCTTCCTCCCCCTTGCCTTCCTCCACCACAACCAAGCACTGCTGCAGGTACTTTTTCCTGTAGAGCCTCTTGCAGGACTTGATAATCCCCTGATCCACGGGCTGGATCAAAGACGTCGTGTTATGAGGGAGGAAGATGGCTTTTATTTGGCTGTCGTTGCTCACAAGGACGTTGTTGGCAGGGTGCACTGGTGCGTTATCCAGCAGCAGTACAGCCCTGATGTCTTTCTGGGCGATGCCATAGGGAAGCTGTTGGAATCTCCTGACGGCTGGGCAGAACACCTGAAAAAATCGTAATGAAAATCTTAATAAATTCCACCACGTGGCTACATCGCAAATTTGATTTTTAGAAGTTTATTTCGTACTGTACAGCATTTGACTTCAGTCCCATACAGTGTTGAAGTCAAATGTGATATAAAATGTCATACAGGGGTGAAGTCAGTTACGAAATAAAATCTTATGAATTCCAACACGTGGCTGAATCGTAAATTTGTTCTATGCTCAGGATTATATTTCGTATTTTTCTTCACCCCAAACAGGGTTGAGGTCAAATACGATATTAAATTTCACGCATGTGTGAAGTCAGTTACGAAATAAAATCATACGAATTCCAACAAGTGGCTGAACTGTAACTTTGTTCTATGCTCAGGATTATATTTCGTATTTTTCTTCACCCCATA
>JAGKTI010007360.1:11804-37187 GCA_018397915.1 Birgus latro
TTCCTACTTTCTTGCATTAGAAAAGAAAAAAAAAATTATACCTTATTAAAAAAAAAAGTTATACCTTATTTGAAAAAAAAAGTACAACAAAGTACTTTTTGAGTGGAAGTTTTCTATTATTTCACTGCACTGCCAACAGCTCTTTAGGGAAAGACTGGGTGGTAAATGATTTTTATACTCCTCACTGCCATTGTGTTTCTAGATGATAAAAGTGTCATCAAGCAGATACTGAACAAGGTCCACATTGGACTAGAACTGTTGTGCCTCCCAAATAAATAACTTTTCCTCACGTGGGTAGAATCTTCCAACCAATTACTATACATGGATTCCTACTTCAAAGCAAATGAATAAAATATCCATCTGTTCTATTCTTAAACCTCCTGAATTCAAGTGATATTATATATAGTTTACTCTTGCTGCTAACATACAATTCTATTAAACTTGGGAAAGGCCTCTTGTATTGATCAAGCTTATTCTATCTGCTGCCAGATGCCATAATCCCATAAGCAGTGGCCATTTGACTTTGAGTTAGTTTTTTACAGGGAGGGGCACTAACCCTCTGCCAACACACTTGTTGACAAGTAGGGAACATGTATGGTTGGTTACACGGTTACCACCCAGTATTGTAACTGATTTCCTGATTTACAGGAAACCATTAGGCTTGTCTATCTATCTACTGCCTGGCGCCATAATCCCGTAAGAGGTGGCCATTTGACTTTGAGTTATTTGTTTTACGGGGAGGGGCACTAACCCTCCACAAACCCACTTGTTGATACGTAGGGAGCACGTATGGTTTGGTTATATGGTTACCACCCAGCATTGTAAATGGTTTCTTGGCTTACAGGAAACCATTTGGCTTGTCACTCAATGTAAAGCAACCTGTAAAGGAAAGAAAAGCAATAAGAAGTGACAGGAAAGATGGAAGAAACAGGAAGAGAGGAAGGAAGGCAAAGAAAAATAATAATAAAGGGTAAGGAAGAAGTAGGCAGCACTACATCATGTGAAAGGATGATGGATGCCACCACCTACCACCCATCATGCTTATTAACGCTATATTTAACCCTGCCAGTTTGAAAAGTATGTCATAAGCTAAACAACAGAACCAGGAGATGGCAAGAATAGTAGGAAAATAGTGTCTCACTCTCAATGGGTAAAAGAGGAGCTATACTGATGACTGGCAGTTATCATTTTTTAATATTGTTGGCATTTGTTTTGTCTCAATAACTGACAATTTACTAAACATAACCAAACAAGTATTCTATGCTTTATCAACCATACCCTTTCTACTCTAACTTGCCCTAAAACTGTTCACTCTCCATCTTTAATACCATGCTGTGACCATAAATTAACACTAGAAGTGTTATGAAGAAGTGCTATGGAAAGGATGTAGAGCTGTAACACTGTCTTTTCTGCTAATGAGCTTGAAGGGCAAAAATATTGGCCAATTTAATGAATGAGGACAATAATAGGCTATTACAAAAAAATAATAATAATAATAATAATGCAATATGCTCAGCAATACAACTAACCTATTTTCCACAAGACAATTTGTACAATTCTGCTCCCTATTTTCATGGCAACACAATGAAAACATGAAAAATACCCCCACATTGTGAAAATAATGTCACCTCCCTCATTTAGTGATGATAACTCTCAGATGAAAAGAGAGGCAATCACACATTTTATAAAGGGAGACTTCAATGCTAAAATAAAGCAAAGGCATCTCAATATTCTAATTTTCTTTGTTGCACTTGTCTGCACTCACTTTTTTTTTTTTTTTTTTTTAAGGAGAGGGAATGTCCATATCACCTTTATCATTCTTTTTTTGTGTGCATGTCTGGCCTTGTCTCTTCCTATTTCTCCCATCTTTCCTGTCACTTTTTATTACTCTTCTTTCCTTTTCAGGTGGCTTTACACTGAGTGACAAGCCAAATGGTTTCCTGTAGGCCAGAAAACCATTTACAATTCTGGGTGGTAACCATATAACCAACCCATACATGTTCCCTACATGTCAACAAGTGGGTTGGTGGAGAGTTAGTGTTCCTCCCCAAAAAACAACTATGGTAACTCAAAGGCAAACAGACACCACTTACGAGATTATGGTGTCTGGCTAGACGGACAGATTGAGACTACTGTATACACATTTCCTACTTCATGTATGTTTTTTAGTGTTTCTAAAAATCAACAATATGAATCCATGTTTACCACCATCCCTAACCTCTTCAGCACAATGTCCTTTTTATCTATTACAAAATCAAATAGTGACCAAATGATGCCTTGTTTCCTTGTATGAAATCCTCATACTGAGGATGGAAACCATGTAGCTGATGTTTTCATTGGACTGAAAGCTAAACCAACTGACAAAAGATGCTAAAAATTCCCAACACTTGCTTTAAACTTGCTAATGACACGTTGGCTAGTTGCTGTATATTAAGATTGGGAGGTTTCTTATAGTGAAGGGCTAAGAAATAATCTCCATTATTCTTTCACTATGAGGCCATCTTATTTTTATTCTTGCTTATGCCAGATGATTTTATTATGCATAACTGATGCTTGATATTCACAACAATGTCCTTGTGGGTCAGTTTAGGTCTGGATGGGTTGATTTACTTATCCATCAACTTCATCAACAAAGAAGTACAGCCTATCCTACCGTTCTAGAAACCCAACCAGAGCCACACTAACATAACATGATGAAAAGGGAAAGTACATTACTTTTCTAATTAATTACCTGACTGACACCTTGCATTATGATGAAGTTACACATCATAAGGAGCAATTATTACATCTTGGCATTACTACCTTTCCCCATGACAACAGTGTGTAGTGAAATACTTAGAAATCACACACACACACAACTGTTGCCTTCCACCCACAACACACACAGTATGCAACACTCAACACTGGCAACCAAAAATAAACATATGCATTCAGCCAGATATACAAATTCTATACTAACCCTTCAACAATACTTCAACTCACAAACCATACTACTCCAAAACACACACTTCATCCGTGTTCAGTTTAAACGTGTGAGCTGTTGAGTCATGTGTTTTGACTGCATACTGATAGTCTGGTTGCAATCATCTGCAACATTCACAGCCTGAACGACCATCATTACGAATACATTATCCTGTAGTTCGGACATAATTAACATCCACCAGCATAAATTAGCCTATTTTGATTGGAGGCGATCTATGTGAAGGACGGTAAAGCTATTTAAATCACAAACAACATCATACATACTCTAGCAAAAATTTTAACTCACCTTCCGTACAAGCCCTCCCCAATTTTGGTCCGTTTTATCGGTCTACGAATCTTCCCACAGTCCACATTTCTCCTCTTCATTATTTAGAGCTTTTATTTCTCTACCCCATACATGCAGCACACAGGTCCGAAGTCATCAAACGGCATGGGAATCGAAAAAAATTCCTCTGATCTCGTCTAATGGGGTAACTTTGTTGTTGTGTCAGCCATCTGCAAATATAAACGACGAAATCCTGATCGTATTTTGTTGAAGCTATAGATATTCTCAAACGACTCGAACCTATATAACCGAATCGCATATTGCTTGATCCTTTTTAGGCTTAATTCGATACTTTTAAAGGCAAATGGCTTTTTTTTTTTTTCTAACCAACGGGGAATATGGAAATTTAAGCATCTCTCTAGCAAGCTTGCGCACGCACATTTATCTCTGTCCAAAGGGAAAATAAAACTATACTGGAAAACGCTGACATACGACCGGATTAAATGACTGCCTTCTTTTTTAATATCCTTATATTTTATTATCGGATTATCTCTTGCCCCTTTCCTGTGTTATCTAATACAGTTTCTTGATAATCTTTAACAGGTGAGGTAACGACACCAAGTTACCACACTGTATTACATAATTATAAATACTAGTGATGAGTAAACGGTCAATAGCAGGGACTCTGACGTCATTCGCTATTAATTTAATGATACGGCGGAGCTGCAGATGAACACCTTTATAGCCGAGGTGAAGCGCGCACATGTTTGTATCTATTGTGTTGGTGTTCATGACAGTCGCCTTCGTTTGTACAATAGGCCAACTGAATAAATTTACTGGCTTTGAGATGTGATCCTAGTTCTATCGTTTTCCTTTGCCGTCTTTCGAGTTTCGACTGTGCGCTTCTGGAAAGTTCGCCACATTTTCTGTCAACTAAACTGTCTTAAGTACAATGTGACAACGGTTTCGATCGTAATCTAAAGCCCCCTTGCCAACTTCCGACGATTTGTCAAGTCTTACCGGAGGAGTTCAATATAGCACCTTGATAAAATCCTTCAGTACGTCTTTCATAATTTTAAGTTGAAGAGAAGCGTCATTGAACTCGAGGAGATTAAAAAAAAAAAAAAAAAGTCCCGATCGCGTTCACGCACGTGAATGTAGCGGAAATTGTAATAGGCTAACGACATATGACCACTCAGCTGTCAAAACTGGCCAGCCAGAAAGACACTGACTAATCGTTTTTCCCACCTACGGATGGTGTGTTAGGCAGGCATTAGAATGGAACATTGTTCTTACCTACCTAAATGCATTCTTTACAGGAATGAGACAAGACCGTACTGTCCCTTGTAATTAAACCACTTCTATCATACATATCCTTAAACTTATAGGCTATCTGGCAAGGTTAAAAAAACAGAAACATTACAAACACGGTGTACAGCTGCTGAATGGTGATGGCACTCTTTAACTAATAGGAGAGACAAACCATGAAAGATATCAATCGAAAATCACTATAACCAAAATCTTGACAGGACTACGACCTCTCTTGGCGGGTGCCCAACTGTAGAAAAAGTGACCGGAATCATGCTTTCCTGTTTATATGATTTTTCCTTATATGCAAATCTCCCCTAGCTTTACGTGTATGATCATTTTGTGAACGCCAAATAATCACTAATACACGTAAATGCTTGTACAGCACCAAACCCAATGCTGAGATGGTCCAATAACTGCCACAACAACATGTTGGTGAACATTGTCCTTCGTGGCCTTAGATCAACTTATTCATTATCCAGGTCTCTTTTAGCATTTGGTAAGCTCTGGTATGAGTTTTATATGAAGTTTGGTGTCATGTAAGTACAGGGTATAGTGATGTTCATATATGAAGATATCATTTACAGCCAAAAGCTGCATGCACTTTGAGGTTACCTTGGGAGATATGTAGTAATGTTACACTAGGCCTTTTAATTAACACAAACACTAGTCATTAACACCTCCATAAGTATACGGGGAAATCACATTACAATAAGTCCATACCGATTGTTTTTAAGTACAAGTAATGAAGTTCAGTGTCAGTCCCTTCACTCTAATGGTGTAGTTTTTTTTTTATTATTGCTGCCACAAGATGATTTACATGTTAAAGAGAAACATTGTGAACAGAAGAGATCATCTGTATATAATATAGGTTCCGTAGACCCATTCACCGCAAATTGCACCTTAAACTGAATATGATCCTCTGGTATTAGCAGTAAAATAAAGGTAAATTTGCAGTTTTGGATTTTGATATTTTTTTCCCCTTATGTGATGTTATCTGATCAAATCCAATATAACAAAACAAAAAAAAACAAACGAATCGGACAACTAACCTCTCCTAACCGAATGAACCTAACACATAAGTGATGGGTGTGACCATCTGAAAGTACAGTACAGTAATGCTAAAATAAATGTCATGTTCCTAAGGGGGTTAAGTATTGTTATTTGCCCATGTTATAGGTGCCTCAGGTTGTTACTAAAGGGGTTAAGTACTGTATTATTGTTTGCCCTTATTAAAGGTGCCTCATGGTGTAGTGGTTAGAACACCCCAGTCTGAGTGATAGCCTTGCATGTCTTCAGTTCCCAAGAGGTGGCTGTAGGTATTTTAGTCGTGTAATGCCAGCAGGTGAGGTAGGTTAATTTTTTACCTTTAAGTGTATGTACTATGGTAACTTGTCTCTGGCCTGTATACCTTGAAGGGAGAGAACTGTTTTCCCTTCTTTTTCTGGGGGGAAGATTTATTTTTCATCTAGAAGTGGTAGGTGGTGGCATCCATCATCCACTTGATGTAGTGCTGCCTACTTCTTCCTTAACCTTTATCATTCTTTTTCTGTGCTTGCCCTCCTCTCTTCGAATTTTTCCCAACTTTCCTGTCACTTCTTATTGGTTTTCTTTCCTTTACAGGTGGCTTTACATTGAGTGACAAGCCAAATGGTTTCCTGTAAGCCAAGAAACCATTTACAACGCCAGGTGGTAACTATATAACCAAACCATACGTGCTCCCTACGTGTCAACAAGTGGGTTGGTGGAGGGTTAGTGCCCCTCCCCGTAAAACAATAAAGTCAAATGTCCATCCCTTAAGGGATTATGGCATCTGGCAATAGATAGATAGATAGACTTTGTTAAACTTAGACCATTTGTAGTATTGTGGTGATCCAGAATACCAGCTTTTCCTGTACACCTTCATTAATTTTGCACTGGGGTAATACATAAATCAGCTTTATAGGTAGAAATATAATTTTAATAAGCACTCTTTCTTGTAATTTATGATGGACTTAATAGCAGAAAAGATTGTTAAGAAAGAGGCCATATAATGATGACTTTAATGTACTGTATTTCAGAACCACTGACATGTGGCGCAGCTCCATGCCACAACCTGGCCATACTCACACCCTTGGCCACACAGCCATTTCCTTTCACACGCTGGACACCACAGCAGGCTCCCCAAAGGATACACATGCTCTCGGTGTGTCAGGTGCGGGGGCTGCGGGCAGGTGACAGTGGGTGGATGGGGGGACAGGCAGGAGTGAGGACAGTGGCAGCTCAGGAGATGGTGCAGGACACAACAGAGGATGACCAACAACTCACAAAGGGTGGGTTAGATTCATGGCTCTTGAAAAACATTATTTGTCATTTGCATCACTGCAGCAGTATGTTAATGTATACAAGCTCTAAACACAATACAGTACAGTACAAGTAGCACCATACCACTATGATACTGTATTGATTATGACTGAATATTTTTAAACCCTTCATGAGATCTTGAATGAATGGTGCATTTCATCTTTTGGTGATGTAAATTATGTTAGTTCAGTAGCAGTCTTCAGGGCAGTTCAACCTTTGAAATTAAGTAGATCTATGCTGCTTTAGAAGCAGAATAAAGTTAAACTGGTGATCTGTTGCACTACAGTGCAAATGTGTCGTTATCCAGCAGCAGCAAGTTTCAGGTAATATCTGAAGCCTCTGATGATAGAATTATCAAACTGCCCTTTATTTCCACCTAGTGTCAGGCAAGTAGCTAGTAAGTTTGTATCTTTGTACGGACATGCATAGCCACCATTTCAGATTCATTCACACAAATACAGTATAGTGTGATCATATTGTGCCATTTCATGTATTCCCCCATTGCATAGTACAGTATTTATAACCCCCTGTGAATGAGATTGATCCTAGACTGATTGCACCATCTTGCAGAGGTGTTAGAGCGTGTCAACGAGCAGGTGAGGACGGGTAAATGTGGGCGGGTGTTTGCGGTGGTGTTCCTGCAAGGTAAACAGCACCTGGTGACGCCTGAGGACCTCTTAGTGGTGCAGGGCGTATTCCCACCTAATATTGGTGACAAACTCAGGCTGGAGAAGGTGAGTAGGTGGAGGGGACTGAAGGAAAGGAGTGGATGAAGGGAAATGGTTGAATGAGGTTGAAGCTGAGTGGATATGGGAGGGATATGGAGAAGGTGGAAATGATCCCACATTTCTGCTTAAGGAATCCCCATATTAGGATTGGCCATACTACAGCTTATGTTTTCTATGGAGTGGAAGCTAAACCAAGTGCCAGTACCTGCTGTCACTTCCAAACAGTTGCTGGAAGCTGTTGAGAAAAAAGAAATTTTAGATGTGCAAGATTTGCAACAGTGTGAGAGTCACAGCTTGGACTTTGATTCACTTTATAGTCACTCAAGAAAGATCACGAAGTGACTGCTTTTGGCAGAATATTGAAGAATTATGTTCAGATTGAAATAGTTGTGAATCAGTAGGTGGATGAATAATGGATGTGATGAAGGGAAAGGATTAGAATTGAATAGGTACTGTAATACTGTACAAATAACAAGGAAAGAGAAAGTATATATGTCCCACAAATCCATCATTTTGGTTGGCAGGTGCTGTGTGTTGGAGGGCGGGACTTCACAGTGTATGGGCGTCCGTTGCTTCGACCAGGGTTAGTTCAGGTTGAGGCAACAGTTGTGGAGAAGACACTTTCACACTGCCGCATAGATTTCTATAACCGGAGACGCAAGAACTCACGAAAAACTAAATGTGAGTATGTATGCCCATATTTGTGCTGTGCTGAGCCACTGCTACAACTTTCATACCAAGTCATGGTTGCAAGAAATTTGATGGGCCTCACTTGAGGTATGAACCGTCTTGATTGCCTGTAGGAAGTTGCGATATTTAGGTGGAATAGATTTTGTAGCATGTCTTTCTTGGCATGACATTTTGTTATTTATCTGCTTCTAGTATTGGCATAGTTTTCCTCAGTACACTGTATCATACAGAGGGGTATAAAGGTGTGCTATGCAAAGTAAATGTCTGACAGAGAGATGATACAAAATCTCCAAAGCCTTTTTGAATACAACCAATGTAATGAGGACTTAAAGTAGTTGTAATAGTAGTTGTAGTCCCAGATTCATCTGAATGTGAACCTGCTGGACTGCAGGATGAAGATTCCCCTCTTCTGCAGCCAGTCATCCCTTTAAGTGATAGTGAGTTGAGGGATGTTTGCATAACCAGGCAGCTCTGTATGGTTATACTGTTGCCACCACATGAAGGCATCCCTTGCCAGCACTGAGGACTTACAGTATTATTTACAAAATCGCAAAATTGCCATCCATTCCCCACAGTCATCCGAGAGACACACACACTCCTGCGCATCAACCAAGTGGAGGTGACCCGACCCATAGAGGAAGTGCCAGAGGTGGAGGGCATTGATGGTAAAATATTCTGAAGAGCTGAAGAAGAGGGAGAGGAATATGGCGGATGAGAGATCAGAAGTAAGGGAACAAGAGGAACATGGGTGGGACAAGTGATGAAAAGTACGGCAAGATTGGACATGTGAGTTCAGAACTAAGGGAACAAGAACATATCAGTGTGAGTTCAGAACTAAGGGAACAAGATCATGTCTGGAACAAGAGATCAGAAGTAAGGGGAATGATAGGAACATGGCTGGAACAAGAGATCATAAGTAAAGCTTGAACATGAGATAGACCCATTTTTTGTTGGCCCAGGAAACTTTGTAACACCACCTCCTTACCGATATAATTCTGTATACGATGGACTCAGATTCACATGTATGTTGTCTGTGCATTCTGTATCAGTATTACAAAGGCATAAATAACATACAAGAGAATTGGGAAATGTATGGAATATAAATTGTTAAGAAAGAGTTGTTAGGAAACCTTTTTAATCACTAAACCGCGGGGTTCTTCGAGGCGTTTCTTGCTCATCCCGTCAGCGGTATTCGTGCTCTAACCGACTTTTTAAAAATATTTGGCAAAAATCCGTTTTGGTCCTAGAGTACAGTATTATAATTTTATATGCTTATGGCACATAGCTTCAGCTCTCTCATGGGATGTTTTTTTTAGCACTCGTCAACTATCGTTTGACTTGTGGAGACTTCCAAAGTTGGCTCACAAAATGTCCACATTTACACTTCCCAACAGCCCTTACTATTTATACCAGTGCCTGATATTATCACTAGAAACAGTAATCTATTACTTCCCAGCAGGTTTGATCCCTTGTCACCGACCGTCACGAGAGTGACGCCCCGCGGTTAAGTGGTCAACCAACAAGAATACATAGCTAAGGTTTATGGGGTCGTACTTTCATTAGTTAACCCATAGAGCCCAGGGATGTCTTATTTCATTTTATTCTTGCCATCTGCAGATGAGCAGTTTAGGGGGGCCCCTATGGTAGTAAGGGTGTTGATGATGGACATATCTAACCCTTTAAGTTTGAAGTCTGTCCCAGACTGAAGAAAACAAACTCGAGATAGCAGAAGTGAATTTTAAAAATACATCATCATACTGGAGGGATTCCCAGTAAATATGAGGACTCACGCTAACAATATAGTTGATGGAATACTGTAAATATCATACATAATGTAACTGTACACATTAATAAAGAGTTAGTTTTTTCTCTCTTTCCTAACCATGTAGAGTGCATTGGTTTCCCTCAGCTGAATCCAATAATGTGGCAGCAGACAGCGAGATAGCCTGAAGAACGTAGCTTTGGTGGGGAATGTTCTAGAGAGGGTTTACTGTTCTTAAGAGTTGTATTTTAAGTGGTGCAGGAGGCCTCATAACACCTCTTACTTAGCAGATTACAGTCTTTACCAGTATTACACCATGATACATTACTTATTACCTTTTAATACCGACACAGTATGTATCAGGAATATACAAGAGGATGTCGAGATATGATTCGTTTAATTTTGTTTACGAAGACTCAGCATGCTTTCATGTGCCAGCCTTGGTCATGTAATGGCAGCTGTCCATGCTGTTCTATGTCTGGCAGCCTCCCTATTCAGTCCCTTCATCCTGTCTCACCCAGCGACCTTGTTCCAGGTCTTTTTCGGCCTGTCTCTCGCAACCCCACACCCAGCATTCATACTTATCACTTTCTGCACCCTGCTGTCATTCCCCATCCTCTCCACATGCCCAAACCATCTCATCCCACCTCATCACAACACCAATACACTCCAGTCTCATCCTTCCTATCAACTCTTCCATCGTAAACCTAGCCCCATCAGTTCTCACATTCAAAGATGCATTGCACATTCACCTAATCATTGTCATTTCTGTATGTTTGAGCCTACAAATATCCTTTTCCTTTACTGCCCAGGTCTCACCACCATACAGCATTACACTCCTAACACGCCGCATACAAAGATCCCTTAGCATGGAGGGAGTGTCCTGTCAGTATCAGTAAAATAAATCGTTAATAAAGGGCTGTAATGAATTAGCCAACATCTCTTGCAGTCCTAATCCTTGAAAGGGCAGTTTTCCTTTACTAAGCAAACGCGGAACGGGGTGGCTCAGAAGTAGAGCGCTGGACTCGGGGTCGAGAGTTTGCGCCCCGCCTGGGTAGCTGCCTTTGCTGGGAGGGGTAGCGCTCTCCTGTAACCCTAGCAGGGCTATGTGATCTTTCTAGGTCTAGCTTGGGGGTATAATCCCTAAATAAATTAACCAGGGCTTACCAGAATAAAGTACTGAAGAGAGACCCTTAGGGTTACTACCATATTGGTTAAAAGCATTTATAACTCTGTCACTGCATGGGTAATTTTAGTATTTTATTCAGGTTAATTCATGAAGACTATTCTGCAAAGAGAAACCTTACACAGTTAAAGTGTCATGATATATTGCAATACTGCTTATACCTTATGTAGAAGGCCAGTGAAACAAATTTTAAACATTTTAATACCATATGCTGCAAATTTATAAAACATTCATTTATTAGAATTTTAAACTAATTTATGAACAACACCTGTCAAATGCTCATGAAATCCATTCAAGCATGCACCAACCCTGTAGCATCATATACTGTAGGTTAAGAAGCCCACAATCTGTGCACACAATTCTGACAATTGCATTTTAAGGCAATGTCATGAGAGCAGTTTTTGAGGCAGTAATTTCCAAGGCAACTTGACATTAGCAGCAGCATTTTGTGGACAGGTGGCAACTTTCCTGGTGCATGTGCAGAGGCAGGTGTGGCAATACTGTATTTCTTTAAAAGTTGTCAAGAAAGGAAAATGTCACCAAGACTGAGGTGCCAGAAAAACTGCTTGTGTGACACCCTAAAACACTGATATGAGTGTTATGGTCTCCTATTTTACAGCAAGAAAGAGCTGTAAACTGTGAGCAATGGGTTCATCAAAGACAATGCTCAGATGCTGGCATGTGCAGTGATGCAAGATGTTCTTGTGGGATGACCTAGAGGCACACAATGCATCTGTATCAATCTGAGGTAATGAAAATTAATCCCCTGCATCCAGTGACATATGTTACATTTTTTTCTTGTCATCTCCTGACTATTTTCTTCAGCTTAAAATAGATTTTCATGGCAGAGTTAGACATAGCCTAAAATCCCTTCAGTAATAAAGGTCTTTCCTAAGGCGAATAAAATGTCCAGCAGAAGCAAGAATTACCTGAAAAGTACATCATTGTATTCAAATGGCCCATGACCAACTACAGACAACAGTTTTTGGTATTCAGCTGAGGCTGTATGGTGCTGTTCCAGGGCACAAACAAGCTGGAACCTGACGTCATCATCTTAACCTTTATACCTATGCATGGATGGGGTGTAGCAAGAACCTTGACAAAAGAATAAAATTTTTGCATGTAAAGGAATTGATACATGCAACATTCTTACTGTGGGCCATTTCACATTCTGCTTCTCAGCAATCAGCAGCATCTACACATGTATGTGAAGCTGGGAACTAATGATCACCTAATATTTCAATTCTTGTACATTCACTTTCCTCTTCTGATAATATTCCTAGGCTGAGAGAAGCTTGGTTAGCTTCTGTGTCCATGCATGATTCTCAGGTGTGAGGGAGGTAAGTAATAAACTTACCCAAAGTGTGAAGTAGATGCAGTGGAAGAGTAGGAAAATTTTAGTTTCTGACTTGTGTGGGACTGTAATTTGAGATCTTGCATTAGCTGACAGTTATGTTGAGTAAATAATGAGATTAAATTTACAACCTTATCTAATGTAGTATATGCTGCATGCACTGCAGATAACCTTCACACATGACATCCTGTCAATACAAACACACACACATACTTCATATTATGGTCAGTAAAAAAACAACAAGGCTTAAGTTAATAATTTAGCATGGTAAAATAACATCAAATTATCTGTACTAAATAAAATATAACAATAAAATGGAGGCACCGTACAATACACAAATATCTAACACCACACCAGCACTCACAGCAACTTGTTAGTGTCATACTGTCATAAGCAAAAAACAAATGAACTCTGTACACACACACACACACATCAGGTAGGTAGTAACTGTTATGACTGCCTACATAATGGTATATATAACTGATAAAAGCCAGTCCCTGTGACCATCTTCAAGGTGTAGGGGGCCATGGCTAGGCTACCACAATCCTCAACATTTAAAGACAGATGATAAACCTACACCAATGGTAGCATCTTGGAGATTCAAACAATTACAAGGCACGTTACACAAACTAGCATTTTTAACCGCCACTGTATACCTCTCAGCATATATAATGTGACAATGGAAAAAATGTGGCTCCAGCACCACTTCACTGAGTTAGATATAATTCTAACACATACACTGTCTATGTATTATCATGAGAAAAAATTTGCTGACGATCCCCTTGCTTTCCATATTTCTCATTCTTCCCTGACCACGAAACAGTATCTTTCCCTCTAATGCTTTTTTGCACTGTGCTTCATACTGCCATCACATAAAAGTACTGTACTTCATATAACAGCTTCCATTACCACAGCCCACAGAGAAGTGTCAGCAAACCTTCAATCACGAGACTACACCAGGGGGGGGGTGTCAAATCTTTGGAGTCCAATAGATAAAAATATGTGCAAATATACTGGACATAAATGATAATGAACTGGCACCCCAGACTACAAATCATACTGTATTATGCCATTATATGTAACTTCAAGAACCAAATACACAAGGCAATTTTTACGTTCATATCACAGGGTGGCCCATTTACGGGGTAAGTCAAAAGTCGGGAGGCATGGGAGGTGAAAATGTAATGTCTTCCATTTGAAAGTTAACTGCTTCTTTCCCATCCCTTTCTCCTCCTCCTTTCTTACTCTCTCTCTCTCTCATCACCATCATCATCTGCATTTTCCCTTGTTTCCAGACTTTTGACTCGTCCTGTATATCAAAGCGCTTAATCTTATTTTTCCATATGTTAAGCATTGGCTATGATACTTTTACTGACAACTATACAGGTAAACCACTTCAATGATACATTTCCTTATTCCTTTCTCACTACAGCACCTTTATATGAATTTATTAACTTTGGGGAAATCATTTGTAGTGAAGGGGTTATAAACAGCCTCCATCAACCTTTTCACAGTTTGATTTTTCTTCCAAAGGTAATAGAATCATTTACAGGTAGAAAAAAAAAACTCACGTATAAATTCAGTTCTCCTTATAGAAAATGTTTAATACAGCCCAGTCAGTACTTATACAAAATGTTTAATACAGTATACTGGCAGTTCTTAAAGAAAATGTTTAATACAGTATATGGGCAGTTCTCCTTATAGCAGATGTTAAATACTGTATACAGTTAGTCCTTATATGCTAACTATGTGTTTGGAAATATCTTAACACCATACAGCTGGTACTATAACTTTGGGTAAACAAAGCAGAATTACAGGCAGAAATACAACTTTAATAAGCAATTTCTGTGTAATTTACTGTGAATTTGAATTTTTAAAAAAATAAATAAATAAAGGTAAAACATAAAAGGACTTTCTGTACATGACAGTTAATGCATTATAAGAGAAGGAAAATTTCACTGAAAAAAAAAAAAACAGTATTAAAGACTAAAATGAGGTATAAAATAACTACAAATCAGAGCTACCAAACAATAACAAAAATCCTGCAACAAAAACTCAACAAATCAAGATTGCACATTCACATATTGCACTGGTACGCACCAAGTTCATCACAGTACCAAGTCTCCTCTCTGATGATCACTTTTTGGTGGCATTTTTCACCAGAGTTGATTCTGAATAATTTGACTCTACAGATGTGTAATCCTAATTAATTATTATCCTTTTCTCCCCACCAAAAATAAAAATGAAACAATCTGTAATATATTAAATACTTGATCTACTCACAGTATTCATTTATTACTTTCACTGTATATACTCAAGCTGAATAAATGGAAAGACAGCTTTACTAACCTGATTATAAACACTAACTGCATTCTATACCCTGTTCTTTCAGTGTTACAGCTATACATTACAACCAACAGATTACAAGTTCCATCACTACCTTACTATCCCACAGACAAACTTTCAGAGCTCAGTACCTTAGTACAGTGACGTCTGCCAGTGTTCTGGCTAAGAAAGGTTTTGCACACTGAATAGGTAAGAAACAGTTTCCTGCTGGCATATTAGTTAGTTTGTTTTTGTTACTTCCCCATTATTTTACTTAACACATGACAAGCATCTCACACTGAATAGGTTAAGAAAGGCTATTCCTCTTTCATTTTTCTCCAGTTTTCTCTTTAACAATAAATCTAGAGACCAGCGGTAACGCTGTTATTGAGGTGGCCGAGGTGACATTGACCACTTCTGAAATATATCTGGCCACCCCAAATTTCCAGAGAATTATCCTGGACCCTCCTATTGAGTTTTCTTTGGATCGGCCCATAATTAGACTTGGTTCCACTTGGCTAAAACCCATTTTTTTTTTATCTTAGCTACAATCCTGATAGACAGGAAGAATAAAATATAAAATATGCTATAGCAGTGAAGAGGTTGACTTTTCACTACAAGGTCTTTCAACAAATTAAATTTGTGTGGTGGCAGCTAGAGGTCATTGTGCTAAAGGGTTAAGGTCACAGCAAATGTAACACTTCACAGTCTGGACACGAGCTAAGCTTGAGCAAATGTTAGTATGGTTAATGAATTGACGTTCTGTATTACATCTACAGGTCTACAAATCAAAATCAATAAGAATATTCAATAATACATAAGTAATGCACTTCATGATCACTTTTCAAATACAGTACAGTTATCAATACACTAACTGGCCATGCTACCTGCAAGCTACTATAGTGAACTCAGGCTACATCACACCAGCATCATAACACAAGCCACCCAACATTTAAAACAGTAACAGCTGATCCCACAGGGACCCAAAGCTTGGCTATCATAGCTTGGTACATTTAAGAATACACGAAATGACCTGTAAAACATGATAAAAAAAACCTTCAGTCACCTCATGGGGATTAAACTATGTGCAACAGCAAGGTCATCATTTTGACTGAGGTGTTCTATCCACTAGACCACCAAATGCCAACCAATATCTGTTACAAAAATGCAGTAAAGGTCTAAACACAGTACATTAATCAAATTAACCCTGTGAACCAGCTGTTGTTTGTTTTAAGAGAGTGGTGTACATCATTATTTGCTGACTGGTTGATTGACTGATGTGTCTGATGCGCTCTGCTGGATGTGGTAGGCTTTGATGTGCTCTGTGTAGGGGTGAACCAGCAAGATGTGTCAGGACAGACTTGGCAGATGTAGGAAAGACTTGGCAGATGGGTCTTTCAAGTGCATAGAGGAATTATGTTAATTGGGTGGTGTGGCCTGTACTGGAGGGGGAAGGAGGTGAGGGTCAGGAGTGGATCACAAGAATTTAGGGAACTGTTACCTCTCTCTGACACTGAAGTGATCTTTTTTTTATACAGAAGGATATTATATACAGCACTTGTGAGAAGCATAAAACTTTATGGTTGTCAAACTTGGGGAGTAAAGAAGGAAAGGGTAAGCAGGCTGAAGTGTACAAAGATGAGAATGGTCAAATGGATATGTAGTGCTTCCCAGAATGACATTTCTGCAAATACTGGAATTGTAAATGAGAAGCTAAGAGAACAACTGGAATTGACAGCACTGGGGTATGATATATAGGGGAAAATTGAGATGGTCTGAACAGGTGGAGAGAATGGAGAATGAAAACTGGATAAAACAATCTATCAGTAGGATTGTGAATGCGGAACAACAAGAGGCAGACCTAAGAAGACATGGGATCAAGGTTAAATGATTGAACAGAAATGCTGTGGAAAGAGCCACCAAGTTATATATATATACTGTATATATAAAAAGTTGACATATGTAAGCATGTGAAATGCCTTCCAGGACAAAATGATCTCTAGACAATTTTATTCAGCTTGAGAGGCTTTTGGACTGAAGGAATTAAATACAGCCATCACTAACCTCTCCACTATTATGGGGCTCTCTTTTCATTGAATAGAAAGGTCTGACTGTAGCAAAATTAAAATATAAATAGGCATCATCATACTACAGGGATTCAAAACAAAGCAACAAATACTTGGTAAAACTACAAAAATTAGAAAACATTTAAAACATATACAATTACTGAAAAGATACATTTAAAACTGAACACAAATTATCACATGGTAACTATCATGTTCATTCTTTGGTCCCTAATTTTAGTGTGTCAGATCAGATGAAGCTAAACAATTGGGTGAACACATCATTGTGCAAGTCCATCTGAACATTAAAGTATTGTACTGTACTTCATCATGTACTGGGGTTATGCATTGCCAAACATACCAGTGTCATGCTTAAAAAATAATAATAAATAAATAAATAAATAGCCAGTTCCATACAACTGTCTTCATGGTGAAGAGGCCTGAGGCTAGGCTGTGCAGTCCAGTACATGTTATGGCAGATGACTATCCTGGTATCAAATAAAAATGGACATCTGTGCAAAGTGTAAATTCATACAAAATTCAGTCTATCTCAGTAATAATGTTTCATTGTAAAACTGTCCACATTCTTACTTAATACTTCATAAATATCCAATGCCATATGAGTGTGGCATAAATCTTCATAATTCCAGCACAATTTACCTCCTTCCAAACTTCTGCAGAGAGAGAAATTGTACAACAACACCTATATTCCTAATGAGATATCTATAAAGGACTGAGGCAATGAGCATACACAAGACACATTCCTAATAAAATGTTCGAGTGAAGCACTAAAGACAAATATTAAAGTTCCCCTATATCACATCAGTGCCTTCCCAGTCATGGAAATAGCAGAGGATAATTTGTTCACATCCAGGTACCTGTCCTGGGCACATTCAGTTCTTTCTAGGACATGGCCTAAAGTGGAGTGGCCTGTGACACGACTATTGTGGTACACAGTTCAAACCTTACTTAAAGCTCCACTACCCCTTTATCACTCTCATCTTAAATGTCAGGACCAACTTGCCTAGCCTCGGGCTCCTATGATCCTCATGGGGCAACACAGGATTAGATGATGGATGGATGGAATAGTTTGTTCATCTTAACTTGGCATAGATTTGGGTCTTTTTCCAGCTCATCTTCATATGTCATGGACAGAATGACATGGCAGGCAATCTGTCTGTAGTAACCTCTTCTGGGATTAAGGCATCTGGCTACAGATAGATAGACAGATCAATGGAAAAATATGACAATACTGGTACTGTACTATTGTCTATGTCATTTCTGGAACACTCATCTATGCCTAGCACCGTATCCTTGTGTTAATCTCTTGCAACAGTTCAGTATTAAAGATGAAGTGACAGCAATTCTATGCCAAGTTAAAGTGAAGAGAACATAGTGCCAGTGGCAGAGCAAGTAGTAAACTGATTTAAGCAATGGAAATAAGCCAGTTAAAAGTACAGTATGCCACACTTCAACCTGGAACAGCATCAGTGTGTAGTGGAGGTCTGGCAGAGAAAGGAGTAATACAGTCATCATGTTTATAAGAGAGAGAGAGAATTTTAAATAATAATAATAGCAAAAAACAAAATTGAAGTAAAAAAGGAGAAAGTATACAAAAGGTCTGGAGATTAGTATTGGACTTAAAATCTGGAAAGAGTAACAGCTATAATTATATTACCCCTCGAGAAATATAGGGACCCGAGGCCAGACTATAGTGGAAATACTGTATTAAGAGTTGTAGTCTAGAAATTTAACCCCTTCAGTCTGTTTACATATTTCTTATTTCCTTGCTACTTTTAGATGTTTTTATTCAGCTTGGAAGATATTCTTCAAACCATAGCCTCCATCAACCATTCCCCTATGAGCGATCTTTCTCAAGCTAAATAAAGTCATCTGGAGAAAGAAGGAATAAAAGGCAAACTACATCACCAAACTGAAGGTGTTCAGGTTACGTGACCAGCCTAAGTACCTGGTGGCATTTAAAAAAATAAAAATAAAAAAAATAATCAGCCACTTCTTGGAGATTCACACCTGCACACAGCACACAGGTCACTTCCTCAGTAAACCAACAGAAAAATAACCATGTTCATCATTACCTTAACTCATTTCCTGCTATAAAAATGTTGTGGATGCCATGGATTTATCACCTTGACCCTATTTCCCATTCTTAACCCTCTCATGGTCAGAAAGACAGGTAATATCAGGTAGGTGCCTGAGAAGTTAAAGTGAGGAGAGTACACTGTCTTTCACTACTAAACTACATTACTTCATTCCTGCATTTGCGACCACTCTACATCAATACCTCTGGCTGGATGATCTGTGTATCCCATCCATTCTCTTTTGGTGCTTACCATCATCCTTCTTTCTGTTCACAAAGATTTCAATTATTTTTGTCATTATTATCATCCTAAACCTCTTTTTTCCACTATGAAAATGATGAGATCATTCGATTATTTACATCATGATCTTCATACCCTTACTTCCCATATAAAATGGGTGGATGTACGAGATTTTACTAATAAAATCCCAACTGAGGCATCTTCACTATAAAAATAAGGTGATACATATTTAAAAACTCCATCTAAGCAGCTACGATCATTAAACATCAATATTCCTGGCTGGATGATTTGCGCCCCCCGTCCTCTACCTTTCGCCGCTTACCCTCGTACTTCTTCTTGTTCACGAAGCTCTCAATCCGCTGCAGTGACCCAATTAGCTTGGGGTCAGAGTCATGGACCTAAAAGGGTGAAAACAGTCAAATTTTTATGTACACTGAAATATAAAAGTGTTAGTGTGCACTTCATACAATAAAATTTCACCTCTCCTACTTTTCATTTATTACCTAGACAACAGAATACTGAAAAGTATAATAAATAAATAAATAAATAAAATTTGTATATAAAAATGCCTCTCACTGCTTTCAGTCCCCCCTAAGTTGAAAAGTAATCCCTCTATTATCTGGACGTCCATTACTCAGACAATCCATTATCCAGATGCTGTGACCTGGCTGTTCAAAACCATTACTTGTACATTTTTCCATTTTATCCAGACAAAATGCATGCGTCCAGGTGGAAATTATGGCCAAGCAAACATTTTCGCACCCGGCCAGGTGGTTGTTTCCTCCCGGCCTCAGATCTTGCTACTCCTTGCATGCCTCTTCCTGGGGTATGTGGTGATGGCCCCTCCACTGAGGAAAAGGAGGGCAGTGCTGACTCTCAAGAAGCAGGAGATCCTGGGTAAGACTGATACGAATGGTCGAATCGTGAGTGCTGACGTTGATTTTATTCTAGCTTACTGTACTGTACCATGATTTTATTCCATCTTTCCATGATTTTATTCTATTTTACGATTATGCTTTGTGTGCCCACTGCATTTTTCTTGTGTAGCTGTTTTTTTCGAGTTATCATGTCGCTGCAGGGTATGGCCCTGCAGTGGTGATTGTTTGTCTATGATTGAGAGGCCTGCTTGACCATGGTAACTACTTGGCTGTGGTTTATAGGTCTGCTTGACCAGACAGATTAGTGTTAAACAACAGGAACAAGTGTTGTACGATGTACCGAAGTGCCCTTTTACGCTGGCTTTCAAAGTTAGGCTATGTATGAAGGGGGGCATTACCCAGACAGAGGCATTACCCGGACATGACTTTGGCTCTATTATGTCAGAAAATCGAGGGATTACTGGAATCACCTGGAGGTAGGGTGAAAAAATAAACATCACTGTGATGGTGGGGTTAAGAAGTGATGGATGATGACAGGGAGGGGTGGAATGAGTGCCAGAAGAGAAAAACAGGAATGGACAGGGAGGGGGAGAGGAGGAATGAATAGGGTAAGGGGGAAATGGATGGGTAATGAGCACAGAGGGAGAGATAATGAACCTACTAGTCTGGCCTCACCTGTAAGAATCTCTTGACATCATTTATCTTCTCCTGCGTCTCTCTGGTGGAGGGCACAGACAGCTGCCGTTTGAAGGACGAACGCGCATGTTCATCTGCAATTCCATTCTCTGGCCCCGTAAACGACCCTAGGCCAGGGTAGCTTCGTGTGCTGCGGCTCAGGTGTTCCCCAGTTAACCCTGCACCTTCCTCAGAGCTTACTGGTGATTTGGACTCCCCACTGCCAAACACTGACTCACTGCTGGCACTCTTAGGAGACAAACCTCCTACGTGTAAGGACAGCTGACTGTTTGTAAGTGTGTTGGAATTGTTATTGAAGTATCCTCTGTTAGCGTTAGGATCTCCTGGGGTGTTGTTTACACTTGGATAACCCCCCAAGGAAATATTTTCATTGTGATCCCTGGGAACATGATCCACTATGTCGTAACACTCATCTGGGCTGGCTGGACTTTCTGGGGGGTTCAGAGGAGTCAGCCTGATGGTGAATGAGGAAAACAAAAAAATCATCATCATAACCATCCATAACATCATTAAAATAATTGCCAACATCATTGTCACTATCAACATGCTAGGGGTGAAAGTGAAAAGACAGAGGTCTCTATAATATAAAACCTGTCATAAATTAACTGCTGAAGGAGTAAACTGTTCAGAAGAAGTACAGAAAGTAATTCTGCCATGTTACCTATAATCTTGTGTCTGTCTGGTGGACTGGGCTGAAATGTTCTCTTCACTCTCACTGAAGCTACGGTTCCATGTGGCCTGGTAGTTTGTGTGAAGGTTACTGGAGCTGGGGAGGGAGATGCGTCGCTGGCTCACAGGGATCAAACTCCTTATTCTGGGATGGACGATGGCGGCCTCTGAGTGCATGCCAGACAGGAGGTCCTCCATACTGCCCTCCCTTGACCCCCCGCTGGCCCCACTGAGGTTCCTGCGCCGAGCCTCCCTGGATCTGCTACGGGCCCGCACGCGCTGCCGGAACTTGGGTGAGAGGCACACCTGAGGGGGACACCTGGCACCCTCCTCATCCAGCACACGCGACAGACTTGAGAGATTCAGCGAACCCCTATGGTATATCAAAAACTTTGGTTGGTATCTTTAGCATTTTCACCTAGTCCTAAATACTTTATTCAGGCTGGTAGCATGAATCATTTAACTGCCATAGCTTTAACTACACATTTTATTCAGGCTAACAATATACAACTTCCTTAAACTGAGAAATTCTAGTAATCAAAAGATTAAAGACTACCTCAATCAGCCCTTTTGCTGCTGTAGTACCGGTATCCCTTCGGTGGTCTATCCAAGCTAACATCATTCATAGTTAAGAGAAATTCTAGGACAGTAGTCATAAGTTCAGCTGGTATTTAGTAACTCTTTCACTGCCATATATTCACCTAAGTATTTTATTTAGAATGGCGTGATAAAACTTTGAGTAGCTTGACATGATACAACCATGAATAGCAGAGGGAAACTCTACAAGTAAAAGGATTGAAACTTAAGACTCCTCTCCCTATTTTGAGAGTATGAAATCATCAGATAGATTTGCACTGCTCAAACAAAGCCTTGTGGTCAGTCATATGATGATTCCATTCGTTTTAGGTTTTTGCTACAGATGATTTTAACCTATGAGAGACCCCTTGTTATAGAGGGAACAATGAAGATTCTGTCAAGCCCCTAAAGTTTGAAAAGCCTCTCCTGGGCTGAATAAAAGTGTCTCAGAAGTTCACCAGCACAGTATCTTCATCCACCCTTACACTAAATTGTATATTTAATTCATTCTTGCTACTTCCAGATGACTACTCAGCTTTGAAAAAGCCTCTCATATCGAAGAGGCTTGTAAAGGCTGTATCTAACCCATCCAGTTTGAAAAGTCTCTCCCAGGGTGAATGTAATCATCTGGAGACAACAAAAATAAACTACAATATATGTCACTGAACAAAAGCAGTTAAGAAGAATGTGTTATGAGAAAATTGCAACTACAAGGAAGTCATAACAAATCCTGAATCACAAAATATACCTCACACTGATCAAAAGGTTCGTACAATTTTCCGGTACTGTGCCCCTCCTGTAACTCAGATTTTTCTTATACTGCCAACAGTTCCTTGTACAGTAATGCTTATATATTCCTTTGCTGCTTATTGAGTCTGACTCTAGGTGTAGATGTTAAACATAGTGATGCTTCTTGTGTTTCTGAATCCCACCCATATACCAGTGAGAAATACAAAGATGGATCCCATACATTTTTTTTTTTTTAAGATGATTTTATTTGGCTTTGAAGAAACTTTTAAACCTAGAAGAGATAGACACTGCTTGGCTTAAACCCTTCAGAATCAGACCTCCTTCCCAAAATTAATTAAAATTGTCTTGTGGCAGAAAGAATATGCCAGTAACTGAAAGAGTCATCATTGTACTGATGGGGTTAAGATGATAAGATGATGATGATGATGATACAGGGCCAGCCCCTCATACACTAGTGTAGTGATGCTTAACAGGCCACAAGAAATGATTATCATGAGATGGACCAATCAGATACACCTCATCCTCAATGGAAGTCTAGAGCATGGGGCGAGGAACTTTATTAGGGCATTACCTCAAAATTTATTTGAGTAAAATGAAATTGCCCCAATCTGAAAAAAAAAAAAAAAAAAAAACTGTGTTCACATCTGTCAATAGTACAGGGGCTAACAAATATCATGATACATGATACTGGTTTTACACCTTATTCACTAAAATTTACATCATTTATGGGAAAAGTCAGTAATACAGAGCATGCACTACCTGTTCCCCAACCTCTAGTCTAGAGAAAGTGTGCTTCAAAATGGTACTTCAAGTGAAACAACTTTAACCTATGGGGTGTGAGCCACAACACTAGCCTTTGACAGTTGTATTTCAAGTTCCTAAAAACTAAGAAACAAACACACACAGATACAAATAGTAGCAGGGCTCTTGCCACTGCCACCCAGCAGTGTCCTAGTTTCACTCCTGATACTACAGGGGTGGTGAAAGTCGTCACTGTCTGATGACATCACACCCTAATCACTTATGCACTCTTCCATACTCTGCCCCCCAAAACAGTCACTATATCTTGCAGCCCAACCAAATCATCATTACACTTTGCATGCATACCTATCCCTGCAATGATACAAAACATGTATTATGAAACGTTCATTTTTGGTCATTTTCTGTACACGGGGGGCAGGGTCTGAGGGCAGGTAAATGCACACTCCGCAGGTTATGTAAGACATGCTTTTGGTTCATGATTGAGGAGTTCAAAATCCCCCCAAAAAAAGCAAAAATTAAATAAATAAATAAACAAACCAATAAATTGATAAAATAAAACAATAATTTGTGACTTCAAAATTTTTTCATAATCAACAAGCAACTTTAAGATAAATAACAGTTTATTCATTAACAACAGACTGTAATACTCTCAGGCTCGTATGACTCTCTGGTGTCAGATGGAGTAGTATAATTAACCACTCACAACCACAAGAGGGTTAATGATGGTACTATTAACACACTCAGACTCACAGCACTCACTCTCATCTGAATAAATTACTGTATCTAATGTTGACTAGAAGAGAATACTAGAGTTGTGCCAGTCATGAACTGTTAGGTCTTTTGTAACAGTTTGCATTTGGGTGTTTTATTTAGGTTAACTCCAGAAGATATTTTTAACTGAAAAACTTAAAAACAGTCAAAGGAATCATGAACTAGCTTGAGTATCTCCTTGGTTGCTGGTAGTACACCTGGGAATTATATTTAGGTTAACACCAGACAATTTTGTTGAGAGAAATAACAACACTGAGAGAGTTAAATAAAGACCATAGCTAGTTTGGTTTCATGTGACGGAATTGAGTGACTCACACAACTTGAATACATAGTCATGGTTGCCTAAGTTCAACGAGCCTTATTCATTATGAGGTAGGAATGAGTCTCCTTAGTCACTTGTCAAACCGGCCCTTCAGTTTGACTATACAAGAGCATTAAATCAGCTGAAAGGGATTTGGGATCTTCGTCAGGTTAGACCAAATGCACCATAACCGCAGAAACTGAGGCAGGCAGCAATGAAACATGCAAGTTAGACAGTTTATGAAGTTTTATTGAGTTATTTGTCCAGGTCTCCCACAGGTTAGGTAAAGCTAGACTAGATTATGTTATTCAGCTAAATCATATGTTAAGTTAGGGTAAAGTTAGGCAAAATCACATGCAAAGCTTAAATAGTACTGATTTGACTACAAGATAATTGGTTGTCCTAGCCTAGTTTGATTGTAGGGCAGGTAAGGCAGGCAAGGAAAGAAAAGAGAAGAGGAGAAAACACAGAAAAAAAAAATGAGAGGATAAGAGAAGAGATGGATGGGAAGAGATGGGGAATGAAGGGCAGAGAGGCATAAATCTGAGTTAGGTTGGACAGAGGAAAGGGTAAAGGTGAATGTGGTACGGTAGGGTAGGGTAGGGTAGGGTAGGGTAGGGTAGGGTAGGGTAGGG
>JAGKTI010007361.1:0-37186 GCA_018397915.1 Birgus latro
TATGTACTATACTCACAACTAGGCTTAAGAATGAGGGTGTGGCAGACCAAAAAAGACCTCAGGCAAGGTCACAGAGTGTGACCTCAGGGATGAGGGACTGAATGGGGAGGCTACCAGAAATCGAGCAGCATGGAGAGCCGTTATTGGGTGACCAAAGTCGATGCATGCAAGCATGTTGGAGCCTTTATGAACAATATAAATTAATATCCCCAATCCCCAAAAATACTTACAAGTATAATTAACATCATCATCATCCAGACTCTTTTTCCCACCTAAAGATGGGGTGATTTAGGATCCAGTAAAGAGCAAATACAGAAATGGAAGCACAGAATGTCCAGCGAAGCTAATTAGACAACCAATCACTTACCACTCAAGCACTTGGAATCCACCTCACAAACCTAAACATTTGCACTTTTTTAACTAATAGATGCTTTTCCCATATCACATCACATAGTCATTCCACAGTCAAGTGAAGACAGTGGTGCTAAACCCTTGTCATGTGCTCTCTGTACATACTGTATTTCATCCTACCAACTCAAGCACCCGTTAAATATCTAATTACATCTGCTTTTACCTGAATTCTGGCTCATTCTTTACTCACGCACTTTCTTGCCCTACCATGCCTCTTCTCACCTACACACTCACATTATGCTGCTTCACCTCCCTGTCTATGTCCATTCTCATCTGACCACACCAGCTAAGCATACTTTTTTCTATTGTACTGTGATCACTTTCTTTCTCCTTATCATTCATGACTCATTGTATATCTTATCCTGTCCGCTCTACTCACTTCACACAATTTCCTGAATGGTCCAGTTGTCACTGCCCTGTTCTTGACTTTTCAGTCTTGCCATACTAAAGTCTTATAACCATATGTTCAAGGAAGCATTAACAAAAAAATGCAAAATATCTAAAAACAGCAGTGATACCAAGGATCCATTCTAATGATATACTATCTGTCTGTCTATTGCCAGACACCTTTCTCGTAAGGGTTGGCCACAAACAAATCGCTTTCATGCAGCCCTGTCCCCACCATTTCACTGCCCTCCCTCCAGCTCACACCCCTCTCTCATATACCTCTCCACTCCATCACTCCATCTCATCCTCAGCCTCCCCCTCCCTCTCCCCCCTTCCATCTCACTCACATACTCTCTCCTCGTTACTTGCTCTCCATCCTCTCCTCATGGCAAAACCACCACAGTGTATTTCTCCTAATGCTTCCTATCACATCCACATCCACACCACAATGCTCCTTCACTTCCTCATTTGTTGGTCTGTCTCTTCTCCTAATACTTCCTATCACATCCACACCACAATGCTCCTTCACTTCCTCATTTGTTGGTCTGTCTCTTCATCAAACTCCACATGCTCCTCTCAAATAGTTCATTTCCACTGCTCTCACTCTTGACTTGTGTTATTCCAACAAGGTCCAAGCTTCACTTCACCGTACATTAGAGTTGGTATCACAATACCGTACTGTCATGCAGCGACTTTATTACTTCCATGCTCACTTCCTTTTTTTTTATCATTGCTTTCAAAGAACCAGCAACCTTTCTTCCTTGTTGTGCTCTTTCCAGCACTTCATCCTCCAAACTTCCATCCTTATTCATCACACTACCCAAGTACTTAAATGCACTCACATTTTCCATTTCCTCATCATCCAACCTCACTGTACATTCAGTGACTTCATAATTACGGTAGGTAACACTTAGGAAACCTCACAAACTGACAAAGACTTATGGGTTCAGTGACTTAACAGCATAATATACAATCCAAGTGAAATAATGAGATTTGACAGGCCTGAAAGACTCAAGAACAAATAAAAAACTATATGTAACCAAAGGAGAAGCTAGAAAATTTAATTTGCTGTCCAACTGTGCACTTATGTACACACCCACCACACAAAGTTTTGCAATACCTGTACTCCCTATTTTTTGGTGACACAATATTTACGGTGGAAAAAACAAGATAGGGTACTGCTAACCCCTCAGTTAGTATCTGATGGTCTAAACTTTATTGTGTATGACCATTTGGCATGGAATCAGACTGTGAAAATATGTCTGCCACATTTGTATTGCATCCACATCATCTTTATGGCTTTTGTCAGGTGGGGAAGATAAGTATATTTGAGCATTAAGGTTTTGTTTCATAATTACAGTATATGACTAAGATTTTTCAATTGAAATTAGGCCTTGGCTGTTCTCTGACCAACACAAATCATGAATGTTGTTATCACCTTAACATTAGAACACTTTTCTGGACAATGACTTGGTTCACCATCCTGCATAGAGGTGTTACAACCATGAATGTCATAAACTGCATGCAAATGCTGTTCTAACACCTGCAAGTACCAGTCATCTTCACTGTAACATTCTGTGAGAGGAAATACAAGCTAACACCATTAAAAGAGCCCAGATCATAACACTGTTTGAGTGTTTCATAGTTTTCCTAGTGTACTGATGGTCACGCCTGCTGACTCCGTGGATGCCTTCCCCTAGCACCACTCACTTTAGTAAACTGGAATGATCTCTCCTAATGCCACATGACATGCCCACTGCTCTGCTGTCCAAGTGCAATATTTATGGGCAGATTTAAGATGGGTCTACACATTTTTTCTGGCATCATGGAAATGGGCCATTCATCTCTCTCTTTAATGATGTGGTGTGATGCATTCCTATGATATCAGAGTGGATTCTTTGTAATTCTGCTGTTGTCAAGCTATGGGTCTTAAATACTTCTCACCTCAGAATATCTGTGACCTTAGAATTCTGTCTTGTGTGGTCGATCAGAACATGAATTTAAGGGCAGGAACTGAACAGTTAGCAGGCAACTTAATGCAACTTTCAGTATGCAGTGTTTCGCTAACAGTCTGGCAGTTTATTTAACAGGGAACTTTTCTTCTTGTAAAGTGAGGATTCTGCTTTCCTCACATGACATATTTTTCCCAGGCCCTTTGAACATGAACTGGGAAAAACTAGGGAGGTTCACAAAAAACATTTAAAAACCAGGTGAACTGGGTTGGAAGCGATACACATGCATCCTCCTGTGATGGGAGCTCCTTGAGCACTAAGGGCTTATGGCAGGCAGAATATGATATTGGATGTACGAGAGTCAACAAGTGCAGTCAATCATCAAATGGTGAATTTCAGAGGTAGGATAATAATCTCAAAGGGACGAGTGTTACAAAACTTTTTGTGGTGGATGTACATTTGGATTCCTTGGGGCTTTACACAAAGGCTAGTGAACTAGCATGTACTACCAATGCTCTACATGCATCTGTACACAGGATGATGTATGTACACACAGAGACAGTTTAATAAATATTAAATTTATTTACTAATTACAATATATATATATTCATTCATTCATTCATTCATTCATTATCCAATCCTATGTGGCCCCACAGAGGAGCGTATATATATTATATATATACAGTATATATACTGTATATATGAAATGTTGTACATTTATAAACAGCATGGGAGAAATTGTAAAAAAATAATAATAATCATCATCACTCCCCACCCTAGGGCAGGGTGAGGAGTAACAATGTCCAGAAAGCCCAAGTTTGCCCAGTCCAATGGGCCATGCTTCCATTTACTCATTATAGTAACAATGATGCAAGTACAACAATCAACCACCTACAAACATTCACAAAACTTGCATTTATGGAATCAATAAACCACTGTAAAACAGAAAAGAGTGTTGACCATTAAAAAAAAAAAAAAATAAGTAAATATTTAATCCGAAAACATTTTTTTAAAAAAAAAAAAAAAAAAAAAAACTTAATAATTTTGGATGGCTTTACGGAGCTGGTAGGATTTCTGGTTTATGAATACAACTATCAGATGCTTGCTTAATATGACATGTGTGAAATGACAGCAATGAAAGAATTACCCATCATCTCCCATCATCTACAGTATAGCCATTTCTCAGCCACTGTCTTTTGTAATCAATGGTAGTTACACTGTAAAGTCAAAACATTACTACTCTTTCTAGTCCAGCTTTCCTACTGAGTAGCGTGTGAAACTGGATGGAAAAATTAGTCAGCATCAACACTGTTTTGAAAATACAATACTGTTCTGTTGTTGAATGCTGAGCTGATGATGATGATGATGATAAATGATGATGATGATGATGATGACGACATTGATGATGATGATGACGATGACGACACTGATGATGATGATGATTGACGACAATGACATTTAGGTACTACAATCTATCTAACAAAGTAAGGTAGGTACTGTACAGAAACCTGGGTTTGTAAATTAGGATAACTGTCAAACAATGAATTTAACAAACTTTACAATGTAACAAATCCCTGTCCCTCTCAATTACTGTACTTTGTTAAATACAGAGATTATGATACATAGAATGAGGCCAATAAATGAGTATCTTTCAAAGAATGAAAGAAGACCTCATCTGCCCAGCATACAAATGTGGACAGGCTTAATAATGTTGAAGTGTGGTGTGTTGTTGATCATGATAGTGATCATGACAGAAGGTCTCATCTACCCAGGACACAGATGTGGACAGGCTTGGTGGCGTTGATGAGTTGTGCAGCGCGTGTTGATCCCAGCACTCCGACCAGCTTGGTGAGGTCCGATCGCTGCACTGCAGCCCAAACACTTCTGCCACCCACACCGCCATTTGCCAATCGTCGGTTCTGGTTGCCATCCTGAGGCGAACAACATGAGTGTGTGTCATTATCCATGTTACATGTTGCACTCACCATAAACCAACTCAGAGATGGGCAGAGCAACTTCTGCTACAAAGGGGAGGGGGGGGGAGACCATGAGTTTTTCTTTTTCTTCCATATTCAACACTTCCACCCACCAGCTGCCAGTGCTGGTTGCCATCTTGATGTAAACAAGATGAGTGCATGTCATAATATCCCAAAGGCCAACCACTCCTGCTGCCCACATCACCTGCCAGTCACAGGTTCTGGTTGCCTGCCTGAGGTCAACATCAGTGGGTGTTATTACATTGTCCAAGTTATATGATACATGAATCATCAATTAAGGGATGGAAGAGCTATGAACTATTACTATCATCATTATCATCTTAGATATTTTCCCCATCTAAGGACAGGGTGAGGTAGGATCCACAACATAAGGCACAAAGAAAACATGAAAAAGAGAGACTGCATATTCAGTGACATGGGACATGATACAGTGCACACATTGTTGAAGCCCCAGCATCCTGGCTCCATCTTTAGGGCATAACCATTTACAAATATTTTTTTTATCTTCCATTTCCAAAACTGATGCACCTCACATACATCTGCTAGGTCATTATTGGAGAAGCTGTCAATTCAGAGATGTGGGTATGATTCATCCACTTTACCAATTCATGGCATGGTGAAGTCAAGAAGTACTAACCAAGGAACACTGCATCAACCAAGAAATGTTAATCATAATTACAATTCACAGTTCAGCCACACTATGTACTTCTCATCCGTCACCTCCACTGCAGTCAGCCTACTGTAAAGTCAATTCTATATATCCTAGTTGTGCCCATGGTAGAAACAGGGCAGTCTATACAGTATATTGCACTCCCAGTGTGAATTCTCATGTGTTGTGGGATGGCTGAGCATTATTAGTTTCTACCCTCTGTCATTTAACATGGAATCTTACACTATCTAATTTTCTGCCTCTGGACATCTATCAATTACATAGCTAACTCCCAATTTCATGAGGCAGCCAAAATGTCTGTACACTTCATACCAATAGGTTGAGCTTTCCCCTCAAAGATAGCGCTATGTGAGTGTTAAGGGAGATGGAACACAATATATACACCACCATGTGTGTGCTACAAGTGAGTGAGTGAGTGAGTATGAATAAGGAAGGTGAAAACTGAATACCAATAAAATTATATAATGATGTGTGAATGGAATGAGTGTGAAACAGTATATTTTAGCACTGAGAAAGTAGTAGGAATTATACAATACAGATAAGTAGAGAAACACTGAAGAAAGCAAACAACTTTAAATACATTATCTGGAAGGTGTATAGGGTTTTGCAACTAAGGAATAATTGTATTTATCAATGGTATGGTATGCCAATTATACCATCAAAAGCCTAATTTGGGGGACACACTCTCAACACATAATTTTACAGTCAAATCTGCTGACCACCGGATAGTTTGGGTATATGGTATTCATTACATGGATAAGAGATTTTATGCTGCAAAGACAGCATAATCAAGAGCTACACATTCCAGTACAAGTAACACCTTCCCCTATAATGCTAGTTTTACTTGAACTTCTGAAGCTTTTGGCACCAGCATCTTCTCCTAACTGCATTATGCATGAACAGTACAATACTGTATTACAACAGGGAAGAAAAAAAAAAAATCAAACCAGTTTTTTACATCACAAAGTAACCAACACTTCCACACACCTTTATTCTCTGACAGCACAGTTTTGCAAAAATGCTATAGCTCACTGATGAGCCTGGAGTAACAACAAAAACAACAACAACAATGTTTTCTAGTTTCCAGATACTCTTACCTCATGTATCAATATATTCTCTTATACAAAAAGTTTCACTACTGAACATTTAAACCCATCCATCCATCCATCATCCAATCCTATGTCGCCCCACAAAGATGCGTAGGAGCCAGGGGCTAGGCAAGTTGGTCCTGACATTTAAGATGAGAGTGACCAGCCTCACTTATCCCTAAGTGGCATTACGTGAACAATAAACTCCAACCACCCCTTGGATATAAACCTTCACCGGCTCAATCCAATTGGAGCGCCGTAATTACCCGCTAAACCACCAGGTGCCAAAATTTGGTTATATGGTTACCACCCAGCATAGTAAATGGTTTCCTGATGTACAGGAAACCATCTGGCTTGTCACTCAGTGTAGAGTCACCCACAGGCAGAAGAAAGAGGAAAGAATGAAGGAAAGAAAGACAGAAGAGGGAGTGTAAAGTCACCTGTAGGCAGGACAAGGAAAGAATGAAGGAAAGAAAGACAGAACAGGAATGAAGGATGAAGGAAAGGAAAGGGCAGACACCCGAGAGCAGCACTACATCGAGTGAGTGGATGGTGAGCCTTTTCAAATCTCCCCTTGGCATCACCTGAATTACAGCTTGTGCAGCAATATGTCATATTAATTTACCTTCATGCAGATGTTTACAGAAGAAGGGCAACTTGGTAATAAGTCTTTTGTTTTCCTCCTATCTTGCTAAACAATAAATTAAAATTGTGTTCATCCAATTACAGTCAATCCTTGTTAAATGCCAGCAATGTGTACCAATATGTCACATCTTTTCCATCAACCTGATTCTGTAAACTGAGGGGAACTGGGTCAAGCACCTTTACAGCTGTAGATCAAGGAAAGTGGCCATACTTCTGTAATTTAGTGAAACAGAACAAATAAGGTAACATATACAGATTTGTTGTACTGTATCTAGACAAAACATAAATCTGTCCAAGTATTAGCACTCATGAGACTCCTATACACGTACTCACTCTCAGCTGATTACAACTGCCTGGCATTAACTGGAATAAAACACAGGTAATAGAGCTGCAGCAACCATGATAGGGTTAACCTTTTGGATGCAGTCAGAGTATCTGGGCAGTTTATTCCCTGATACCAGAAGATTTACTAGACAGAAAACTGCAAGCATTGTTTAAAAATTAATCTTGATTAAGTCTTTCTCTGCTACTGGTGCAGCTAAAAATTAATTTAGGAAAACACTAGACGATTTGGTTCAGTTAAGAGAAATTTTAGCACTTGTGGCACTAACCCACTGAGTCCAGAGACATCTTTATACATGCCATCTCCTGATGTTTTATTTAGATTAGAAAATATTTTTTAAACTGAGAGGTTAAAAACAGCATATAATACATAGGCTTAATAAACTTCTTCAGTACTAATGTCTTTCCCTAAAATGATTGAAACTGTCTGATAGCAGCAAGAACCAAAAGAAGAAATGATGTCACCCAGATTCACTGGGTTAATCATGGCTTTAATCTTACCACCATAAAGCTGCAGAGCTCGGGAAAGAAATTGGGGTATGTAGGTGGGTATGCCAAAGGTGTTAAAGAACCAGGGTCAGTCTTACCATCATTTTGTTGCAGATCTCCAGGAAGAAGTAAGTATTTGGGCAAAATATTAGTAAATGTTAACTTGTGTATGCATCAAAGAATAATGGCTCCAGTCTTGCTCCCTGTAAGACTGCAGATCTCTGAGAGGAAGTGCAGGTATAAGGGTAGATCATAATAAGGTGAACTTGTGTATGCATCAAGGAACCATTCCTTCAGTCTTTCCACCATATAGATGCACACTGCAGGGAAGAGGTGAGGATATGTGGGTTAACTTGTGTATGCATCAAAGAACCATGGTTGCAGCCTTACCACCATGAGGTTGCATATCTCAGGGAAGAAGTGTGGGTATGTGGGCAGGTCATAGAAGATGACGTGCCGGACGCCCTTGATGCGGTAGCGGCGGTAGAAGTGGAAGCGCTCCGTGTACAACAACAAATGTCGTTTTCCATCAAAGAACAGGCTGCGCGCTTTGGCAACCTTGCTGTTTTGCTAGAATTTATAGAAATAATTTGGCAGTCAGTATCAAAGAACACGGCTGTTCTTTAGTTATAACACTGTGAGATAATAACATACCTTGTCGGAATCTTTAAATATTTTGGCAGTCAGTACCAAAGCACAATGATACAACTTAGTCATATTATTGTTTTACAAGAATCTGTTATGAGGGGATAGCTACCACTTACCTATAATACTGTATGATATTAACATACTGTTCCTATAATAGTGGAAGATACTAAGATGTTAAAATCTGTGGCAAGAGTAATGCTGCCAATACTAAAATACCGGGATAACAGTTAATTATATTAGTGATAAGATAATAACATACAGTATGTCACCATTACAAGTCACCTATTTTTGTGATCAACTCTGATAATCTCCGAGTAAATTATATAAATACTGCCATTTAAAGTTTTACTGATACCGTAATCCCTCTCAATTTATGTCATTCATTCTATTTACTGATATGCTTTTTGTACACATTCCAAGAGAGTAAAAAACAATTCAAATACTCAATAGGAAACCTACACAAAGCCTTTCATGCTACAGCAGTGAATTGCTAAGAACTTGTTTCCAACCAAAGTTATAGCATCCACCTCTCACTTGTCCAAAATCTCAGCTGCATTAAAAGTGTTTATACAAGCAGGCAGTTACACCTAAGGAGTTTTACATAACTAAGTCTGCAGTGTGTTCAATCACCATTCCTTCTGTCTGTGGTTCAATCCCACCCCAGGTGAATATTTAAGACAGATTATCAGTATGTTCTTTCATGTGTTTTCACATATTTGCACATTTCTGAGAATCCCTCAAAGATGCATACACAAGCTTTCCAACACAAATTACAAATTTCTACATGCACTACACACCCAACACACTAAAATCTTTTCCCACCCACACTCATGTATATTGCATACTACATTAGGTTAGGGTAGGTCACTTCTCCAGTGGCAACGTGTGTTCCTCAATCATGCCAGGAATAAGCAAACTGATGGCTACAGTACAAACAGTCAGTGTTCACTTAAAGCCTTGGATGTTGCTCAACCCTAGATGTGTATCTTGGATGCATGCAGGCAAATGATGCTGTAAGTGAACCAACTGTGAAATATACTTTTGATTTGTTTGAACTGGGAAAATAATAATAATAATAATAACAATGATTTTGGACTTGAATAATGAGCAACTTTGAAATGAAGAATATGTGTTTATTCACCTGTTACTTAATAATGAAACAAAATGAAGTCTGACTGTACTGTAAGTCCTTGTTATAAATTATATTTTTATGTCACTTTTTGCCTAAAGTATTACATTTCCAGTGCTATATATGAAGCTGATTTGCCAGTCTTTGGTTGTGGAAATAAGCTGTGATACTTTTTTTTACAAACATGACACATAATGAAGGCTGTATTTCTATTCCAGCAAGTTCCCTCCATTCAGACAATACAGCCATGTACTCAGTGATGGTGGCCACACTAAGTCTTGCCAAACTCAGACTTACTACACAAAGACTCACCGCAACCATGTACTCAGTGATGGTGGCCACACTAAGTCTTGCCAAACTCAGACTTACTACACAAAGACTCACCGCAACCATGTACTCATTGATGGTGGCCACACTAAGTCCACCATCCTCCTTCAGGTGGCGTAGGATGAGCACGTAGTCACAGTAGTCAGGGATATAGAGCAGCGTGCCAGGGCGGGGTGGGCCTGAACGCAAGCGAGGCAGCACCTCCCGGGTAAAGTGATGGAACCGCACATCTGGGTCATGTACCCCAGGGATGCGCGTCACCACCATCTCAGCCTCAACCACAACCTCACCTGCTGACCCATTCTCCACTGGATTCAACACCTGGAAGAAACTTGCCTGTTGGTACTATCTTTCTACCTATCTAGCTAAAGCCAGGTATCCATCTCTATTCAGCCACAACTTCACGTGACATGTTCCCTTGTGCGTTCAGCACCTGGGGGAATCTGTCTGCTAATACAACCTTTCTATCTGTCTACCAGTAACCTGGTGCACTAATCCCATAAGGGGGTGGCCACAAAGATACTGCCTCCATGTATACGAGGGATTCACACCAGCAGCATCTCAGCTTCAACAACTACCTCTTCTGCTGACTCATTCTACAAAGAGTACAGCACCTGGAGGGATTTGCCTGTTAATAATGTCTTTTTATCAACTCTACCTATCTATAGCCAGGCACCCATCTCAATCTTTACAACACCTTCACCTGACAACCTGTCCTCTACTGTGTTTAGCACCTGCTGGAATTTGTCTGTTATCACTTACAGTCAGGACAAATCTTCTCTAATATTCTCTTCCAAATAATATGGTTAATCCTATCATTTGATCTAACTTTATGCAGGCACATAACCAACATCTCAGCAGCAACAAAAATCTCACTCACTGATCCACTCTCTCAGGTGTTCAGTACATATGTGACTTAGCCTATCTATCTATTGCCAGCTTCCCTAATCATGAAAGAAGGTGGTCATGAGCAAATTGCCTCTACAGCATTCTCTCCTCCTTCATCAGGCGTCTTTCCCTCTCCATCCCACAACACTCTCACCCCTATTCCTCTTTACAGTACTCAATCCCTCCACCTCATCCTCAGTCTCTCTCTTCTCCTCTCTTTCTCCACCTCACATGCATTCTCCTTGCCCATCTCACTCTTCATTCACTCCATACAGCCATGCCACATCCTTTCCATCACATCCATCCATGTCAACACTACAATGCTCCCCAACTTCCTCATACATCTTTTGTCCATGTAATTCCACAAGCTCCCCTCTGACAATTCCTCTCACGCTTGACTTCTGTTAAACACTGGGATCAGAACAAATGAGAAACAAAAACAAACCAGAAGTTCTGGTAATACATGGTGCACCACACTGTAACTAAGTACAGTGTTATCATATAGCAACACCTGAAATACAGTGAAAAGAAAAAAGTGGTACAATACAGTTAGCCCTTGTTTAAAGTTGTTTCACTTAAAGTAGTTTTATTATTCAGATTGCTAGTGAGTTAATGTTTTTTCTTCACTTAAAAAGGTGATTGTGATTCACTTTAAAGTCACTCTGAAGTCATAGTAAGTCATAAACCAGAAGCGTGTCTCATTTAAGGTAGTTATCTGAAAGTAGCATTTGGAGGTATATCGAGAGACTACCATCAATGAGGAAATGAAAGAGTGCTCTGATGCTAATGTGCAAGAGATAGAAAATGTCATGAAGAATAGCAGTTAATGATGTGGTCTGGCCATCTGGTGAGAATGAAGAAAGATAAAATACCTAGGACACTGCATGTGAGTTATGCTGCGCGGAGCAGGGAAGAGGAAGACCGAGAATGAGACATGGTGATTGGGTCGTGAGTTATGTACGTGAGATGAAGGAATGGGGTTGAGAGGTATATGAACAAGATGGAGGGATGGGGCAGAGAGGTATATGAGTGAGATGGAAGGGTGATGTAGTGAGGTATATGAGTGAGATGGAAGGGTGATGTAGTGAGGTATATGAGTGAGATGGAAGGGTGATGTAGTGAGGTATATGAGTGAGATAGCGGGATGGGGTAGAGAGGTATATGAGTAAGATAGAGGGATGGGATAGACAGGAACATGAGTGAGATGGAGTGATGGGGTAGGGGTATATGAGTGAGATGGAGTGATGGGGTAGGGGTATATGAGTGAGATGGAGGGATGGGGTACAGAGGCATATGAGTGAGATGGAGGGATGGGGTAGAGGCATTCGTGTGAGATGGAGCAATGGGGTACAGAGGTACCGTACAGGTGTAAGACTGAGCAACGCAGGAGAGAGGTAAACATGTTAGATAGAGAGATTGGATAGAGAGGTATGAGCAAAATGGAGGGATGGGGTAAAGAGGTATATGAGATGGAAAGATGGAGTAGGGAGAGATATAACTGACATGAAGGGATGGGGTTGAGAGGTTTAAGAGTGAGGGGTGCGTAAGACGAAGAGAGGTCAGCCTGATGGCAGAGGGAAGGGTGATTTGGAAGTGATTCATTTGTGGCCACCCCTTCCAGGATTAGGATGTCTGGCTATAGTTAGTTAGTTAGATAATAGGCAGACAGATTGACAGAGACAGGTAGATAAATAGAAAAGATAGCATTTTACTTCTAAACATCAAAAGACTTTAGCTCTCTGTCCGTTATAGTTTATTCTTGGTGCCACTGGATGCATTTAATTGACTAACAGAAGGTTACTCATTCTGAAGGGGTTAATTAAGGTTGCATCTGACCCCTGCATATCAGGAAGTCCATCCTCTGCTCTGTTCATTCAAAAATTGCATAAACAAAATGAGAATGACATCTCCAGGCTCAATGCATTCAGTAAGGTCAGATTTTAAACTTAGTCCACACTTAAAATACAGGATGTGTGCAAGTGAAATATATTACTTTATAGCGGTAGATGGGGGCGCTCACCATCCACTCACTCAACGTAGTGCTGTTCTTGGGTGTCTGCCCTTTCCTCTCCTCCATCCTTCTTTCCTTCCATCCTCTTCTTTCTTTCCTTCATTCTTTCCTTGTCCTTCTGCCTATAGGTGACTTTACACTCCCTCTTCTGTCTTTCTTTCCTTCATTCTTTCCTCTTCCTTCTGCCTGTGGGTGACTCTACACTGAGTGACAAGCCAAATGGTTTCCTGTATACCAGGAAACCATTTACTATGCTGGGTGGTAACCATATAACCAAATTTTGGTGCCTGGTGGTTTAGTGGGTAATTACAGTGCTCCAATCGGACTGAGACAGTGAAGGTTTATATCCAAGGGATGGTTGGGGTTTATTGCTCAAGTAATGCCACTCAAGGATGAGTGAGGCTGGTCACTCTCATCTTAAATGTCAGGACCAATTAGCCTAGCCCCGGGCTCCTACGGTCCTCATGGGGCAACACAGGATTGGATGATGAATGAATAAATGTGAAACTAAGTGAGACATGCTCCTGATTCATTAGTAGAAGAAAAAAAATACTCATGACTTCACAACAACTTTGTAATGAAATATGAGGAACTTCAAGCAATGAAAATATGTTAACTCATTAGCAACTTAACAATGAAACAAGAGTTAACCGTTACTCCCAGTCTTTTATTTATGCAACTGGTCAACTCTGGAACTGTCTTCCTCTGTCTGTATTTCCTACTTCCTATGATCTCCAGTCTTTCAAACGCAGTGTGTCCAGGCATCTCGAATTGAACGGATCTTGAACTTGGCTCTCTTTTGTACTGTTTTTGCTTTTTCTTGGAAGGAACAGTATGCAGGCCCATGGCCTTTGGTTCCTTCTTCCATGCATTAAAAAAAAAAAAAAAAAACATAATTTATCTTTCTCACCTGCAAGCGACCAGCAAAATTTGTACACTTTGCCAAAACGACCCTGTTATGGTCGGAGAGTGTGGCCGCAAACACCAGTGTCTGTCGATACAGCCGAGTCATGCCATCCAGCGCCCACAGTCGTACCCGAGTGATGTCTGACCCCAGCTTCTGCAGATCCCTTGGTGCCTGACCCACACTCTCACTCACCACCAGTACATGTTCCCAATTCTGCATCAGGAATATGTCTGCCTGCCAGGGATAAATGCTAACTTTAAACATCAATCCCAAATAACACCTTTGTAACAGCAATTTTCATACTTACCTCCTCTGAAACACATGGAACTAGGGCTAGATCACTATGCTGCAATATATATGCACCTAGTTCTGCACAGTTATGTCCAGCTGCCAGGGATCAAATGCTAACGGCTAATCCCATATTGCTTCCTTTGAAGGGTAGGGGTCTCAGGAGTCCAAGACATTTTAGGATAATGACCAGCAAATAATTTTATTTTTTTTTACCTTGCATTTTACAAAATGCAAGCTGGACACATTTAACGTGTTAACCAAATGACAAAAATAAGCTGAATGGCCTCTTGTATTTGCAATATCATGATACAAAGGTGCTGGAGAGGGATGTTTTCCCTTGGTGGCCTTGACAAGTTCACTACCAATAAGTACATGGCACTGTTCCTCATTTATATAGATTACACATTTCTCTGTATACAGGAGGAGGGTGGGTTGTTGGAATACAGTTTAAGAATGCAGTCCACTGGGTTCACATTCAGATGAGCCTGGGGCTAAAAAAACAAAGTACTGACAGTGAATTATTAAGCCGCACACATTACCTTTATCCTATCTACATACCTCTCTGTATCTTTTATTTTTGCACAACAACTCTGAACACCTTTAGTAAACCATAATCTCAGGCATGCATGTACAGTATATCTCACCTGATCAATTACAAATATCTCTATGGACGACAGGAAGTCAGTCTCAGCATCAGTGCGACTGTTGGTGGCCATGATGTAACGCAGACCCAATGGTGATGCCAGGATGATGTCTGACTGGTAGAAGTCAGCATACAACTACAACAGGAAAAGCAAATATTGGATCTGTAAATAATCTAGTGATTATTTGTGATGTGTTTTCGCAGTGCCATGAAGGTGTTAGAGTTGTGTAAACCCATACGTGAAAATGAAGTTTACTGAAGACATACAACAGTATTATCCAAACCTGGACCCTAAGAAGGTACAAGTTAGGCCAAAACTGATGTACGCTCTCAATAAACATATCCATATATGGATAAAATTCTTGCAAAGAACAGCATAATATCTATACCAGGATATATCCTTAATTACCTGACTGAAAAAGTATACAGTACACTGTACCATGTTTTGTATCACTGTAAGATGCAAGAGCCGTTAAGTTAGTGATGCACAATAGTTTTTCAAAATGTCAGATATTTTGCATGAAGTACATTAAAACTGACTGACAAATATACGGGTATAGTAAATCAGAGGTGAGGTGGTTTCCATCATATGGATAAAATCATATTTCATCAACCTCACTTCCTAACAGTCACCACTCATAAGACTAAAACTGTTTACTTTCAAACCATATTGTGCACAAGGAATTTCAGGTGCAATAAAAAAAGGGTGTCTTCAAAGCTATATACAGTTTACAGTACATCAATGAAGGCTAGGGAAGTATACACATACATTTTATGAGGCAGTGTTCCATGCCTGCCCTTCTTCATTTGTATATATATTTTATAAGGCAGTGTTTCATACCTATCCTTCTCCATTTACTGGTTGCTTCTACAGCATCCCAGTCAAGTCCCCTAACCCTAAGGCTTTTTCTCAGGACTTCATCCCATATTTTCTTTGGTCTGCCAATGGACTCTCCCTTCCATGTTCAGGCTCATGATGTTCTGAATCTAGTTATGCTCTTACATCCCACCATACCGCCTAACCACCTCAGCTGACCTGTATGCAACATCTCACAACAACACTCGATATCCAAACATCCTTGTACTTCTGCATATATCATGTCTCAAAGTCTGGCAGTGCATACCTTTTTATACAGTTCTAATTTCAGTACCTTTATAAGTGCACATATCTTAATGCAGTAGTGTTCACATTTTGCTACCATCTGTTATGCTGGATTTCCATTTCAGTAATATGGGGAGTAATTCAAAACACTTTCATTTTCTTCTATCTACACCACATTAAATGCACATTACACAACAAACAATTTCAAAAAGGAGTCTTTACACGTTGCATCAGTTTCAACGATAGCAACTGAAACTTTAAGAATAAATTTTCTGTAATTTACTGTAGCCTTAACAGCAGTCAAATAGGACAAGAAATAATAAAGACAATGTTGTCACGAATTTTCTACATTGTAACGTTGTATTGAGTGAGTCGTGACATCGTCCCGTAAATTTCAATTGTCTGTTGGCGCGGCGTTAGCCGTTACACGCCGGCGCGCGCATCTCCCACGCTCGTCGCGCCGCCGATTTGAATCAGAGCTCAGTTTGCTTGTAGACGCGGCGCGACGCGGGACGCCTCTCAAAGGCTCTGTGCTTTTCTAGCGTTTTTCAGATTTCAGCTTGTATTGGCGTGTCTCCTGCAGCCCCACCCACTTTGGTGATCGTCACAGCAGCTCTGTTTCATCCATACCGATCAGTATTTTCTGGTTTTTCCCTAGGCTAAGCTTTTTGAAATATTTAGCCGTTATCTGAGTGTTTCAGCGAGTGAGTGGATTCCTTTATTTGATTTGAATTTCATGTAACGTAAATTCATTTCTTTGTAATTAATAAATTCACAGTTCTTTTCTTGAGCTTTGTTAAAGTTGTTAACTGTGTTTAATTAGTCCACTCTGTTATTTAATACAGTTTGCTACTCTGCGTTAGCACAACTTTTGAATTAAATCACGGCCAGTACTTAGGCCAGCTTTGAATCACTATAAATCCGTTGTGCTAGCTGGGAGTTGGCTCAGCCAAGAGCCTGTTATTATTATTATTATAATTTTTTTTGATTGTTGGGGGGGGAGAAGAAACTTTCTCGTAGGCCAACGGTACAATATTGCAGCTCTGCTGCGTGCCGTTAAGGAAGTTTGTAATTCTCGACCCTAGAGAATTGACATAGCACACTTAGCTATACATTGTATACCAATTATACAATATTTCATTATTTCTTGGGAATACTTAAATTTCCCCTGACATCTGGCGACACGCCAGGGTAAAAGTCTCATTTTCCCCTGACATCTGGCGACACGCCAGAGCAAACTCTCATTTCCCCCTGACAAATGTATATCACTCAGAGGACAAATATCAACTGTTCCTTCAGACCCATCACACAAACACTGTAACACCTTGGGCTTGTGTTCTAACTCTCAAACTGGCCCCAAAACCTGTCCTGTCTCTTCAGTGTTTCTGTACACCTACCCAGCACTGATCACTACTGGATCTCATTAACATTTCCTCTCTCCCTAATCAGCTCTCCAAGACCCTATCAACAACCCACGAAATGTGGTTCAACAATTTTATGGTCCAGTTGCACAAACTTACAACCAACTCCCTTTCCTAACCAAGACTCTGATCTGCAGGAAGATCAGGACACTGCAAGTTTCTGATCTTTCCTTTTCTCAAGACTCTGAGCTGCTGAAAGAACAAGATACTCCGCAAGTTTCTAATCTCTACTTTCCTACCCCTTCCAGCAGAAAAAAATTTCTAAGATACAATTCTTCACATAACAAACAAAACTAAGAGAGTGCTGACCATAAGTATGCTTGAGAGTTTGCACTCAAAGCCCTATGGACACCACACTCCAGTGCATCTCCCATCCATCCATCCATCATCCAATCCTATGTCGCCCCATGAGGAGCGTAGGAGCCCGGGGCTAGGCAAGTTGGTCCTGACATTTAAAATGACCGTGACCAACTTCACTCATCCCTGAGTGGCATAACGAGCAATAAACTCCCATCCACTTAAAAATATTCACAATGAAACTCAGTCATCCTCCTATCTGTTCTTACATGAGGTGAGACCTTCCCACTATAGTGCATCTCACTGATCATCTATCACACACAAATCAGAAATGTTAATGTTAATATATCACAAATCATGCTAACATGAGTAGGTCCTGACAGAAGCTCTTTATGTGTTGTGGTCTTCAGCCATTTTCCTGCTCACCCTCCTCTCTCAGAGGTTCCCACATAAGATCTCATCCTACATCTTCCATGATCCGCCTGTGGACACTCTTCCCTCCACTATCACACATGTGACTCCATTTCTTATGCCATCTCTCTCTCTTAGAACACACTTTCCTCAGTCCTGTCACTCAAGGAGACCCTATCCACTCATCTCAACATTCTCACTTCTGTGCATTTTTTTGGGTGTACTGTATTTTTTTTCTTACAGGACAAGTCTCACTGCCATAACACTTGTCACACAGGTTTAATAGAGTACTCCTGGCAAAAAAAAAGCCAGACCCGTCATGGTCAGGAGAGGCAACAGTTCTATCCACTTCTCACTGCAGAAGCCTCAATTCCTTTTCACTGTTTCATCCCAATATTACACCACTGGGAGCATAAGGGCCCAGGGCTAGGCTTCCCAGTCCAGACACTACTGATGAGTGACCGGATACTAACCCTGAAGTGGAATTACATGAGCAATAAACCCAAACTATCCCATTAATTTAAGTCTTTACTGGCCACATCGGGATGGAGGCCTTAACCCACTAGACCGCTAGGCATTCTCAATTCCATTCTTTCATGCTGCAGTATTGTAACGTAAATTTAGTTTGCACCAGCAGTGGGCAGAGACATAGCTACATAACTGGGAATGTTAGTATCAACTTCATATCATATATATTTATGTGTTTATTTATTTATTTATTTGATCATTTATTTAATTGACAAAATGAATTCTGGGCCATTTTAAAAAACATATGTAGTTTCTATAATTTGGAGACTAATAGTTCATGAATCTGAGCTGTCTTACAATCAATTAACCCCCACAGGTCATGTACAATCTAAAGTTTCATTAAGGCCAATGCTAGATGATTTTATATGATAAGGACAAGTCATACGAACCTGAGTATATTAATACTGTCACCATTATCCCTCCCAGTGTGCTGGGACAACTCAAGTATTCTATTCTCAGTTAATGCCAGCTCAAAACATCAAAGGAACCTGAAAATGTTAAGATCTTTGCCAAACTTTGTTCATGAGCTACTCTGATCTAAATAATTTACTTTTTCTGTATCTGCTAATCCCTAAAACTGATACATATAACAGGATAAAATATTCAGTACTGTTGTAAACTGTTGCAAAGGAGTCCCACACGTCGTACTGTCAAAGCTCCCTCACTTGACGTAGTCATAAGTTCCTGCTCACCATCTGCCCACATCCCTTGTTAAATGGAAATCATGGCCAGGATGCCATGCCAAATGAGGACTTGTTGTAGATGGAGTAGACTGCATTAGCAACAGTATCATCATCAACTGTTCCACATACAGTCTAAAGCAGTAAAAAGCTTTGATACTCCACAATAACAGTATTTAGGGGGAGGCTGTGGCTCAATCGGTAGAGAGGTGGCCGGCAGTCCTAACGGACCCAGGTTCAAATCCCCGCTGGGGCTGGGAACAGTTTAAGGATTTGAATTTAATTAAATCAGGCTTTACTGATTTACCAGAAGACCCGCCAACATGTCGTAAAAATACCCCCGCTAGTACCAATGCACCAGTCCTGTATGAGACAACCCTAGCATGTATTCGATGTGGATGGTGGGTGTTAGCGCCGAAGAGGTGACATGTAGGGGTGTATGGTATGTAGGAGGACTGCTAGGCCTTGATAGCAGGCTGTGAAGCCTATGCCCAGAGTTGGACACACACACACACACACACACACACACAAAACAGAGGTCTTTTTTCAGTGTAAACACTGGCTACACTTCCTTCCAGCTAGGGGTTGGGATAAAGCGTGAGTAGAAACTATGAGAATATACCTCCGTACAAAACCTTCTCACAACATTTCAGTCCTGTGCTATAATCTCAACATTCCCACACATACTCTACCTTCAAGCAAAACTTTTTCACTTTCGGTCCTGTGTTGTACTGTCAAAAGTCCCTAAATTTCTGTACCTTTAAACAAAATCTCACAACATTCAGTACCTGGATGGAGCTCTTGGAGATCTTCAGGCCAATCTTAAAGTCTTCATTGGTGTCTCCTGTGAAAATAGCATGGAAATCTTCAGCTCGGGACAGTTTTGAATGCTTCTTCTCCTCCTCAGTCTGCCCCGGGCCAAAGTCTTCTCGGAATCGCTTGAGGTTCACCACATTGGGAGCAGAACCAGCAAACATCAGTGTCACTAGAGTCTCCACCAACCTAGGGTACAGTATACAGCACAGTAAATCCAGGAGCACAGAAGGCTTCATGGCACCTCTTCTTTGGTGATTTATTTTGCATTTCACACTACCCATACAATTTTATTATCAACATTCTCTTACTGACATACTTTACATCAGTACAGTAATATACAAGAGAATATTACGGTGTTATATACAGAATATATCACTAAGGGTGAGGTGTTTTAAGATTTTCATAGCAAGTGAGCATATGACCCCTAATTATAGGCTGCTACACTGGGAAGGGAGCCAGCAAACATCAGTGTCACTAGTGTTTCCACCAACCTTGCATGCAGAGAATACAGTACACTAAGCCCAAGTTACAGCTGCCTCCATTATATCCTTTTAAAAATCAAATCCACAATAAATAAAACTCCACCAACCAAACACAGGGAATACAGCAAAGTAAGTCTATTTAAGGTTGCCTTTTTTTCCCCTTTTTTTTCAATAAGTCTACAGTAATAAAAAGATAGCCTGTTAACACCTCCAGTCTGATTATGTGTTATTTATTACATATTACTGCTATCTCAAGATTACACTATTTAGGTTAGGAGAATGCCCATAGGCTAAAATGGTTAATGAAGGCTATATTCAAACCCCTTACTTTAGGACACCTTTCCCAGGCAGAATAAAGTACTTTTAAACAAATAAATACTGGCTATATTAACCCTTTCACTTTAGGAAACCTTTCCCAGGCTGAACAGTCTTTAAAAAATAACAAATAAAATAATTATAATAATCAGAGTGAAGGTGTTAAAAGTCCCATTCTGTCAATAAAGCTGATATTCTAGTTTCCCCCAAGTTACAGTATGAACTGTACTGAAAAGGATGAGCTGTTTTGGAACACAACGTATAATAAGGCAAATGGTAACAGCCAAACCCATTTTACAGCCTTGAAGGTGTTGGGGCCTGAAACTATAATGTAAGTGTAGTCCAGTACATTTCTGGGTAGAGAATGAGAACTGTCTGTTTATGTCTCTCTACCTGTGGTGGCAGGTGGTCACAACCATCATTCACTCACCTGATGTAGTGTTGCCTATGGTACTTCTTCCTTCACCTTTATCATTATTTTTCTCCCATCCTTTCTGGTACTTTTCTTACTCCACTATAAGTGACGCTTCACTGAATGACAACCCTAACAGTCTCCTGCTACAATGCTGGGTGGTAACCATGTACCCAGGCAACAGGGTGATGTGGAGCCTACTAAGGTGCCCCTGTTCACTGGGTGGAAAGCAGCAATATGGTATCTATACAGGAATCAAATCATTAAGCTCTTTCCCATGCCTCACCACAGCAAGGCACTGTCCACTGCATGGGAAAATTTATTCACTGCATGGAATAGCCCAGCAGGGGTGACTGCTTGCCTACAGTTGATGGGTCTGCTCAGCCAGACTGACCAGGGTTACTCAACAACAACAACAAAAACTATACCTGTATGCTGAATGTTTAAATGGCAGCAGAATGAGAACAGTTGGCCTGGCATAACCTTGGTCTCTGAAGTTCCCACTTGGCTCACTCTTTTTCTCAGCTTTCGATTTCCTGATCTTGGCTGAATGCTTTACGATTCTCTTCCGGGTCTTGAGGACATGATTCAGAATGTGGAGTGCATAAACTGTCCTCACCTCCTCCCAGTGTTCATGAGTGGCTTCAGGATAATACAGATCTGAGTAACTGGTGATGATACTAAGCAATTCTTTCTGCATATTACTTAAACTGGAGGTGCATTTGCTGTCCCCATTCATATTGGCATTTGGCAAGTTTCTCTGAAGTAACCGCCTGATGTGGTAGTTATCAAGACTGAAATTGCTCAGATTTGGTGGTTGAGGTATGACACCAATTCTGGGTGGGGACTGGTCCTCTTTCTCATCAGCCAGTAGTAAAAGCTTGGGAGTCTTTAGTTCAACATTTGGAAATTCCACTTTCACTCTTCCCAAAATTGGCCACTTCTGAAAACTTGATGTCCACTTCTTGGGGTCTTTCACTTGTTCTGCTCCAGCCTCACTCAAGTTCCTCTCAAAGTGCAGTATGAACGAGTCTTCTTCTTTGTGCAGGTCACCATCGTTATCGTCATCATCTTCTTCACTGTCATTTTCTTCTACTTCTGAATTTACTGCTGTTTCCAGTTCGTCATCATCATCATCTTCCTCTCCTGAGTCCATCACCGTTTCCTGTTTAACAGCATAAAACAGAGACGTAGTGAGTCTTGCACTTTTAGGCAGTCAGATTTTTGTTCTTTCTTTCTTTTTAGTCCTCAGCCGAAAATCACAAACATATCTAACTTAAAGTTGTTTCACTTAGAGTACCATTTATGCCTGCACACATTTAGACTAAGTGAGGACTGACTGTGCTGTAATATACAATAAGAAGGGACAAAAACTGCCATCACTACCTCTTGACCATATTCCACACAGAAAAATCCGAGTGGACAGAATAATAAAAGCAAAACACAATAGAAGAATCATTTAAATCAAATGCCCAAACAACTGACCCCTTCAATCAGGATATACAGTATTTTGTACTATATTTCATTATTGTTGCTATCATTTTTTTTTTTTAAATTGCATCAAGGTAGTGAATAAATTAATGAAGGCTGAATTTACCCTCTCCAGTCTGAAAAGTCTCCCAACAAGCTGATTTACACTGTCTGGAGCAGGCAAGGATAAAATACACCATCACTCAAGCATCAACAAAAAAAACTACTGCACAAAACCTTCGTTTAACCTGATGAAGATCTGTAATTCTTTCAGCTCAGCTAATGGCCAACCACTGTGAAACTGGATGGCCAATTTGACCATTAACCAGGGAGACTCATACCAACCTCATAAAAAAGGTTCAACAAATTTCATGCAACCATGAACTCATACAATATTTAAGGACAATGAGTGGCCCAGTTCTGTCTGGTGAAAATAAAGAAACAACAGGCATGCAAATATTCAGTTTTAAGTAAAGAACTTTGCCATCTATCAATCTCTATTATCAAGTTCTTTACCAGGCTCATCAGGATTGAAGGGACCCAGGGCAAGGGTGACCAGTCACTAATCCCTGAGCAGCAATTATAGATGTATTAAACTAAACAGTGGACTCACATCCTTGTGGGCAGCATCCAGTCAGTGCTTCAAACCACTAGATCATCAGCAATTCATAAACTCAGCCACTAATATTCTGTCCTATTAAAAGGAGTGCAACCCTTACAATAAAATATTTTAAAATCTTTCATCACTCCATTTCAATACTTCACCAGTTTCACTGCTTCCTCAAATTCATTCCCTTTCCTTCTGACACAATAACACACCATATAAAACAATTTTTTTGTCCTTTCACACCTTCTGAGTGACGGTTCGTAATCAAAGTCCAAGGTGACTCTCACTTTGTTACAAATCATATCATCTGAAACTTCTTTTTTCCCAGCAGTTTCCAGTAAACACTGGAAGGTAACTGGCTAGTTTTGGCACTTCATTTAGCTTCCAGTCCATAGAAAACATCAACTGTACCATCGCCAACCCCAGTACAGTATGGCGATTCCTCAAGAGGAATCACGGCACTATTTTTACATTAGATTCTCGGTTATTCACACACTAAAACTCAATCACATATACCTTTTTTACTGTCCAAATCATTACTAAAGGGATGCCTTCAGGTGGTGGCACCAATACAGCCGGGTGACTCAGCTCACCAGTTATACAAACATCCCTCATTTCCTTCCCTATCTCATGAAAGCAAGGAAGTAGACTGCTGGAGAAAGGCAACTTCAGTCTGCAGTCCCTCATGTTCACATTTCAAAATTATTTTTAGCACCCCTAAGACATCTGGTTACAGAATGTTAATGTTGACAGTGGGAAAATACATCCCATGGGTTCCTAACTAGAATATTTCCAAGATGGCTGCCATCTCCAACCAATAAAACTACTGTCATATATCAATAATCAATGTGTTGCCATTGCTGATAGCACTTTGGAACTGCCCACATTTAAGAGTTGGAATGCTGTAAGCATTAAGAATATCATCATTAATGCAGATGAGATATCCATGCACAGACGTGTTCATAAGCTTGAAAGTGTTAAACGTACAACTAAAATTTCACTTATCCAGGTTTTCAGGCACGTTTTCCATAAACTGTTTCCTGCAGTCTTCCTGTGCTGACACAAGACCTCTAAACTATGTGCAACAGTAGATTCTAGTTGGGCAACATATCATCCAATGATTAACCAAGATACTGTAATTTGCTGCATCAAATACTGGTAAGTACAGTCAGCAAAACAAATAAGCCTATTATTCTGCTGAAGCTACTTCACACTCAGACCATGTCTGTCACTGTCCTCCCAGATGAATGAAATCAAAGATATTTAAATATGGTCACAGAAATACACCAAGTCTCTCCTGACTTAGGAATATTAGCCAACAGAAGGAAGTGAGAAGCAGAATACAGTACTGTAGGCGAAGATTAGGCGAACTTTAGTCTCCGACTCTATCACACAAAATGTACAGACAAGTACTCACCTGTTCATCCTCAAAATTTTCTCCACTTACCTTGAGGGCACTTTCATCATCATCATCATCGTCATCATCATCATCATCATCTTCATCATCACTGCTCTCTAGCCCATCTTTCTCACTTCTTTCACCACTATCTGACATGTCTTCATTTATTCCATTTTCCTCCTCCTCCTCTTCTCCATCCTCTTCTTCCTCATCACTGTCAATGGACTGGTTTCCTGTTGTTGGATAATAAAAGAAAAAAAAAATCTCAAAACTTATTAAATAATTCAGAGGATTACTCCCCTCTGTCACACCTGAGTAGTTCCCTCATTATGGAAGCTGTTTATGGAATATGCAGGGAGATCAAGGATGGGATTTTATTTTGTGTACTGATCTAGAGCATTTGCCCAGCTGACCTTGTACAATATTAAAATGCATGATGGTCTAGTGAGTTAAAGCACTGCATCCACATGTGGCCCAGAAAGGGGGGGTTCAGGTTTATAACTCCTCTATGGGATGAGCAACTGGCCAATCAATTTCAATTTCTGAACTGATTAGCCTATCTCTGGACCCCTACACTCCTGACAGGGAAAATACTGGATGGGATGATGGACAGATGGATTTCACTTCTCAGTCTGATCAGGTTAAATCTGTTATTCATCCAATCTGATCTCTCTCTCTCTCTCTCTCTCTCTCTCTCTCTCTCTCTCTCTCACAATGGGTATGCAGCTCCTTAAATAACCCATGGCCTATTAACCCCCTCAAATGATGATGCTTTTTTTTTTTTTATACATCCTCATCAGCCTGCCACCAGACAATTCTATGCTACCTGGGATGCTAACCTTAGTTAGTAAAGTGTTAATTACATGGCACCTTATATTTAACCTCACCCATCTGAAAAGTCACTCCTAGAATTAATATAATAATAACTGTGTCACTGGACTGAATAGGTTAATGCTGAAGGGAGACTTAAATACATGATGGCTGCAAATCTCTTCTAGTGTTATGGCAAGGTGTTACTGTATATATTGCTAAATGAAGTAATGAATGTTCGTTAGATAGTTAAATGTGTAACAAAATGAAAATAATGAATAATTAGGTAGCGCTCTTTACATGTTTTGGTCAGACTAGTTTTTCAATAAAGTATCTAGTAATTTTTGCAAAATACAAGATACCTTTTGCTCTGTCCTTATATATTATTACCAGTTCTGCAATTAAATGAAGGAATCAGCGATAGGTACAGGGCATGAATATTGACAAAATTACTTAATATGCCATGCCCAGTGCTGTGGCTGTGACTGAGCAAAAATAAATGAGCTGAATACTGAGTGATGCTGAAAGTAAGCAGAAGATGGTTTACCAAGGACAGTATTACAAGATCCACAAGTAAAAGAAGTGAGCAGTCTACTCTAAAGGAGGAAAGCTGCACGCTCCACTAGATCAGCTGTTTTTATTGTGCTGTAAAGTATAATATCCAAAGATTGTAATACTGTATTTAAAAAAAAAATTCAATGTGTTCAGCAGTCAAAACAAAACTTCAGTTACCTAAAGATGCATTTATTTACTTATTCTTCCATTAAAAAAAAAAAACTACACTGATACTCAACATATTTTTTAATTGCTGATTTTCATTTTATTTTATTTTTTATTTTTATTTTTTTAAAATAGGAATCCATGGCCCTGATTCACAGCCAAACTTTATGATCAATCCCCGGTTAGAACATACGTATTTGTGGGAAGGACACAAAAAATTAGCTTATGATTTTCCTCAAAACAATTTTTTTTTTTTCAAAACAAAAGATGAAAAGACGGAAACAATCTTCCAGCTCGCAAAAAAGAAACAAACAAACAAAAAAAAGTCATGACTAAGAGGAAAATCATCATATTAACTTTGATTTACAGGAAGATTAAGGAAAGTAGACTTCTAAAACTTTGCATGTTACTTATCCTTCCTGCAAATCAAAGTGTGAGATTAGAGGAAATTGGCAAAGTTTGTTTGTGAACCCTGGTCCACTCCACTGCTTTTTTGGTACCTGTCCCAAAAGTTGCCAGGAGTCTGGACATTGGATCAGTGGCAGTTTGTTCCTCATCACTTGAAGAATCATCATCCAGTTCCTCGTCCCTTGCAACCTCTGAATAGTCTTGCGTATCCTCAACCTGTTAATTTAGGAATATCTGTAGTCATGAAGAGGAACACCAAGGGCAGAGTAGGGCCCACATTTATTCAACGTTTTGTCATAAAGGCATAACATTCATAGCAAAGCCTCTATAGTCAGCCATCTATATTCAAAAGGAATAAACTACAAAACTTCCCCACAAATGGCAAAAATTTAAATAACTGGCATCCCTCCAAATGGTCCATGCAGTCATAATTTTTTCACTAACAGCCACTATTACACACAATACAGTATCTTTTATGTACCAGACTGTACACAACAAAGCTGGTCATCACTAAACAAACAACTCAATTTTACCATTTTAACTCAGCACTTCATACTAAATATGAGGTACTGTACCATACTCTGCCAATGGAACAGTGTTCCTAGACTCTATAACAGTCATAAAATGAGTACATGTTTAACAGTGCTACTAGACCCTATCACAGTTTTCAGAATATGACTAAGTGCTCGGATACTAGCAAAAATGACCCTACTAGGGAAACCTAAGAATTTTCACCAAGCAGAAACGTGGTCATATGTTTTGGCTGCAACACTAGTCATGAAAAAGTGACAGAAAAGAAATACAGTACTGAAATTTGCAAAATCAATGAAATACTGTAACTGGAAAATATCGATAGCTACTCTGCTCTGTGTTCATAATTTTCGTCATAATTTAACTCACACTGTTAATACCTAATGATCATTTTTAAATATTTCTAACTGCGGTGGCATACAAGCAACACCCAGTACCGGAACAAAAGATATCCAAAATGCCATTTCCTGCACCATACCACAATACTCAAATCAATAGTCTTATTTTTTCGAATTCTACCTATCTATCTATTGCCAGACGTATTAATCCCATAAGGGGTGGCCACAAACAAATCGCCTCCAAGTCGCCCTGTTCCCAGCCATTTCACTGCCCTCCTCCAAGCACACACACCTTTCTCATATACCTCTCCACTCCATCCCTCCACCTCATCCTTGGCCTGCCCCTCCCTCTCCCCTCCTCAACCTCACTCACATACATTCTTCTCATTAGTCTCTTGCTTTCCATCCTCTCCACAAGGCCAAACCACCTCAAGGTGTTTCTTATAACACTTTCTATCACATCCACATCCACACCACAATGCTCCTTCATTTCCTCATTTGTCAGTCTGTCTCTCCATCTAACTCCACATGTTCCTCTCAAATAACTCATTTCCACTGCTCTCACTCATGACTTGTGTCCTTCCAACAAGGTCCAAGCTTCACTTCCATATGTCACAGTTGGTGTCACAATAAAATCATTTAGTGTTTTTTTACTTCCATGCTCACTTCCCTATTCCTTATCACTGCTTTCAAAGAACCAGCAACCTTCCTTCCTTGCTGTACCCTTTCAAGCACTTCACCCTCCTAACTTCCATCCTTACCCATCAAACTACCTAAGTACAGTACTTAGATACACTTACATTTTCCATTTCCTCATCATCCAACCTAACTGTACATTCAGTGACTTAATTTCCCTCAAAGACCATAACCTTACTCCTCCCTACATTCACCTTTACACTGGGGAAAACGTGGTACTGGTAGTTTAATATGAGAGAATGTCACTTAGCACAGATGCATGTACTTTCACTTGACATTACAGTAGTTTTTATGGAGTTAAGTTAGGCTTGGCTAGGATAAATTAGGCTATAACTTAGTTTAGAAATTGGACTAGGATAAATTAGGCTTGAATTTAGGTTTCAATACTGTAATGCAAGAAAGCCTTGGTTTAATCATGCTTGTTCTAATGCTGTCCGCAACAAGGAGAGGGCCTTTAAAAGGTACCGGAGCCAACCCACCCCTGAATCACATCTTTTTTATATTTCTGCCCAGAATCGTGCTAGGTCTGTTCTTTGCTCTGCTAAATATAATTTCATCCGTGCTAAATGTTCTCAACACTCCAACTCGAATTCTCGCTCCTTCTGGCACCTTGCCAAAAACCCTTCTAACAACTTTAAACCATCATCCTCCCCTCCTCTTTTCTACTCTGATGGCTCTGTAGCTATTCCTTCTACTGATAAAGCAGATCTCTTCGCTCAAACTTTCTCCTCCAATTCCATCTTAGATGATTCCGGTGCTGTTCCTCCATCACTTCCCCCCTCTGACTTCCTCATGACTGACTTTAAAATTTCTTCAGCTGATGTATTTTCTGCCATCACTAGCCTCAATACTAACAAGGCATATGGGCCAGATGGAGTCCCTCCTGTTGTCCTCAAAAACTGTGTTTCTGTGCTTACACCCTGCCTAGGTAAACTCTTTCGCCTTTGTCTCTCAACTTGTACCTTTCCTTCTTCCTGGAAGTTTGCTCTCATTCAGCCAGTCCCAAAGAAGGGTGACCATTCCCAATCCTCTATCGTCCAATTGCTTTAACATCCTGTCTCAAAAGTTTTCGGGTCAATTCTTAACAGAAAAATCTTAAAGCATCTTTCCTGTCACAATCTTCTTTCTGATCGTCAGTATGGGTTCCGTCAGGGACGCTACACTGGCGATCTTCTCACCTACCTTTCAGACTCCTGGTCATCCTCCTTTCGGGACTTCAGCGAAAGCTGTGCCACTGCACTTGACATCTACAAAGGCTTTCGATCAAGTCTGGCACAACTCTTTAATTTCCAAACTGCCCTCCTACGGTTTCTATCTTTCTATCTGTGCCTTCATCTCTAGCTTCCTTTCTGGTCGTTCTATAGCTGCTGTTGTAGACGGCCATCGTTCCTCTCCTAGACCTATCAACAGTGGTGTTCCTCAGGGTTCTGTCCTATCACCTACTCTCTTCCTTTTATTCATCAATGACCTTCTAAGCTGTACATCTAACCCTATCCACTCATATGCTGATGATTCCACCTGTTAGTGGGTGTGCGCACGCACACATCTAAGTCACGAGTGATGACGTCATCGGAGGGTTCCTGTGGTTTGCTACTGGGAGCCTTGGGGGTTCACGTCGTGAAGCCGGTGAGCGTGGTTGTCTAGTTCCAACACTGGTAGCAGAGCGTAGTTCGAGAATGGCGTCGTGTTCGACCAAGTGGCCTCCAAAACTGGAAAATGATTCCACATATGAGAGCTGGAAAAAGGATATTGGCATTTGGTGCGAACTGACGGACCTAGCGGCAGAAAAACAAGCGTTAGCTATACATCTGTCATTGTCTGGGAGAGCGAGGGTGGCGTCTTCGCAGATTGAAACAGATGTTCTGAAGCAGAAGGATGGTGTTCAGACCCTGCTGAAAAAATTAGACGGTTTGTTTCTCGTGGACAAAGGACGTCGACAGTTTGCAGCGTTTTTTGAGCTGTATAACTTTAGAAGAGCCGGTGATATGAACATTCGGGAGTTCGTGACAGAATTTGAGCATGTTTACTTTAAATTTACCAAGCAGGGCATGGAACTGCCAAATTCTGTGATGGCTTTTATGCTCTTAGCTGCATGCAAACTTTCAGACAGTGAACGACAATTAGTGATGTCCGCGATAACTGAGGTGACATACGAAAATATGAAATCTGCCCTGAATCGTATTTTTGCTGGTGAAATTGGCAGGCAGAACGAGGCACCGGTGTCTGCCAGGGAGGTGAAAGACGAACCAGTATTTTGGAGTGACGAAGTTGAGGGTGACGAAGCGCTTTTTGCTAGAGGTACTCGACGAGGACGGAGAATGTTGCGGGGTGGTGCAAAACGTGATCGACGTCGGGGTAGTGGCCGATTTTCAACTGTATCTGCTAGAATTCCCCAACGCTCATCCACCGGCAGGAGGCAGAACCCACTTGGGCCTGACGGAAAGGTATCGAAGTGTTTCGTATGTGATTCTAGATTTCATTGGGCACGTGACTGTCCTGATGCATACGAAAACGACGGCAGCCGAGAAGAGAATTCTGAAACAGTGCATCTGTCGATGTTTATGGGCTATGCTGATGATGCCGCTAGTAGAGGTAAGTCACAGACTCTAGTAGAAGAATCTAAGGGATGTGCTCTTTTAGACACAGGGTGTTCTGCAACTGTATGTGGAGTTGAATGGATCAACTGCTATCTAAGTGAGCTCACTGATTATGAACGTGATGCTGTAAGAGAAGAAGCGTCATCCTCAATGTTTACCTTTGCTGATGGTGTCGCAGTTTCTTCCCTCAAACGTGTTACTCTGCCCTGCTACGTTGGAAACATGCGTGCTACCATCGTGACTGATGTTGGGGACTGCAATATTCCCTTGCTGTTGAGTAGACGTTCCATGAAAAAAGCAAAAATGGTGATTAACCTTGGAACTGACCAGGTCAAAGTTTGTGGAACTATCATTGATTTAAAGTCCTCATCTTCAGGCCATTACTTACTTCCAATTTCCTTATGACTAGATCGTAAATTTTGTGAAACAATCATGTTGGCAACTCGTGGGTCTTGATAGTAATTAAACAAAATTCTATGTATTGGATACATAGTGTGCATCAGACGCAAATAGACCATCCAGCTTCGTCCTTTGAATCTTATGTCAAATTTAGAAGAGAGGACGAGAGTGTTAGTGGGTGTGCGCACGCACACATCTAAGTCACGAGTGATGACGTCATCGGAGGGTTCCTGTGGTTTGCTACTGGGAGCCTTGGGGGTTCACGTCGTGAAGCCGGTGAGCGTGGTTGTCTAGTTCCAACACCACCCTTCACCTTTTCATTTGGTTTCTGCAACATCCATCTCAGCAGTCACTTCAACAAACAAGGGATGAGGCTATGGCACACCTAATGTCTGACTTGGCTCGTATCTCTGATTGGGGTAAAAATAATCTTGTTATTTTTAATGCATCAAAGACTCAGTTCTTACACTTATCAACCAGACAAAATCTTCCTCAGGATTACCCAATAATGTTTAATAATGTCCAGCTCAGTCCTGCATCATCCTTGAACATACCTGGGGTTTCATTCTCTCAGGATTTATCTTGGAAAGAACATATTACAGCTCTTGTGAAATCTGCTTCCAAGAGATTAGATGTAACTCACCGGGTCGGTCAGGATCACTTGATGGTCGTGATCGTCAGCTTTTACCCTCCCGGAAGGGAGCTGAGAGCTCATATAGTCCGATCTATGGGCAAGGCTGTGACCTTCACACACGCACACACCCATCCCCTTGCTCAAGGGGGACAGTAACCACCCACTTCATCAGTGAAACCTTTCGCAACCTGAGCGAGGAGCGAACTCCCGTCTACCAGATGGCAAGCGAGAACGCTACCACTGCACCAGCGAGCAGTGTGCTAAGCTGATTCCAAACTTTCTTTACCCTTGCACGTTGTTGATCTTGTACACAGGTTTTATTCGCCCCTGTATGGAGTACAACTCTCATGAGTGGGGAGGCTCCCCACATGCAGCTCCTCTCAATAGGGTGGAGTCAAAGGGTTTTTGTCTCATTAACTCTCCTTCCCTTACTGACTCCCTTCAACCTTTGTCTCTTCGCCGCACTGTTGCATCTTTATCTCTCTTCTATCGCTACTTCAATGGTCACTGTTGCTTTGAACTGTCCGCTTGCATCCCTCCACCTCTACGACGGGCACGTAGTACCCGTCTAGCAACAAACTCTCATCCCTTTTCTGTCCAACTCTCTAATGCAAGAGTTAGCCGTTACTCCCAGTCCTTCATTTATGCAACTGGTCAACTCTGCAACTGTCTTCCTCTGTCTGTATTCCCTACTTCCTATGATCTCCAGTCTTTCAAATGCAGTGTGTCCAGGCATCTCGAAATGAACGGATCTTGAATTTGGCTCTCGTTTGTATTGTTTTTGTTTTTCCTTGGAAGGAACAGTATGCAGGCCCATGGCCTTTGGTTCCTTCTTCCTTGCATTAAAAAAAAAAAAAAAAGGTTAGAAACTGGACTAGGATAAATAATGTTAACTTATGATAAATCAGGTTGGCTAAACTTAAGCTCAAATAATTTTGGGCTAGGCTAGGGTTGGCTTGCATAAATCAGCAGTGATGATGTTAGATTAGTGCTAAAATGGCATTCCAAGATGCCATCCATCTGTCTTGGGCACGGGGATGGCGTCTGTCTTCAGTGCTACTGCAACTGTAAACAAAGACTGACATTTACATGTGATTCACTGATTATTAAAACAATTAAGAAAAGCAAAAACTTGAAACACTGACTGGGATTGTGCTACTGTCCAAGGTTGGGTTTTGATGTATTCAGGTGGTTAGTGGTTCAAGGGAGTCCTCGACACACAAGGTGCCTCTGGCCTCGCATGTCTAGCATAACTTAGAGGCACTGGTAATAATAAAAGAGTAATAATAATCTGGTCTTTTGTTTCTCAAAAGTGCCAGTTCTTCCAAGTAGGTAAAGATTAGGTTAGATTAGGTAACTGTCTTGAAATTTTCTTTTTCCAAGGATGTTTCATTCTTGACTTTTTTTCACAAATTTTTTCCATACTTAACTCACTGGAGGGAGTTGGGGGGCTTGATAACTAAAAAATGAGTGACTTGCAGTAAAAACAGACATAAAAATCACACAAAACATAATAAAATTCTAATGAAAGGCATTTTGAAGCATAGAGATAATGGAATCTGTCTGAAACTATAAATTTACTCATTTCAGAAAATGTCCCCCCTTGTGGCGGGGGGGACATGATCTAGCCGCACTATGGGGTGGTACTACTACTCTGCGGCCAGATTGTGTTAGGAAGAATTCCGCCACCGTATTCCTTGCGTGTCATAAAAGGCGACTAAAAGGGGCGGGGTGAGGGCACTAGGGACCCCCTCCTCTGTTTTTTTAGTTCCTAAAAAGAGACAGGCCAGAGAAAGGGATGGGGGATCGAGTTATCCCCGTACCCTGAAGGTTGGGTCTATGAATGTGCATGGATCTAGTACGATTGAGGCTAAAAGGGAGGAGATTGGGAGAATGTCTGTGAGAAGAAAGTTGGATGTGTTAGCTTTGAGTGAAGCAAAGATGGAAGGGAAAGGTGAGTCTACGTTTGGATGTATGAATGGAAGATTGTCAGGTGTTGATAGAGGAAGGGCAAGGAAGGTGTGGCCTTGTAAGTGAGCCCAGAAGTACAGCAGTGTGTGACTGAATGGAAGGAGGTGTCATCGAGACTGACGTGGGTGAAAGCGAAATTTGAACGTGAGTTGTGGGTATTTGTGAGTGCATATGGGCCTGGTAGTGAAAGGGATGAAGAAGAGAAGGAGTCTTTCTGGAATGATGCTGATGAATGTTTGCAGAGCTTTGGAGCAAATGTGAATGTGGTAATGAAGGGGGATCTGAATGCTAGAGTGGGAAATGTAGCAGTTGAAGGTGTAGTTGGCATGCATGGTGTGCCTGGAAGAAATGAAAATGGGGAACGAATGATAGGTGTGTGTGTTGAGCGAGAGATGGTGATTGGGAATACCTTGTTTGAGAAGAAAGATATTTATAAGTATACTGTACATGGGTGAGACAGGAGGGTGGAAGGGTTGTTGACAGAGCATTGATGGACTATGTGGTTGTGTCCAGGAATATAATAGGAAGATTGTCAAATGTGAGAGTTTTGAGAGGGGAGGGTGGAGGTACGTCTGACCACTACAGGGTGGAGGGAAGGTTGAGAGTAGGTAAGAGATGGGTGAGAGCTAGGAGAGTTAGGTGTGGCAGGGAGGTTTTGAAAGTGAGTGAGTTGGATAAAAGAGAGAAAATGATAGACTATCAGGAGAAATTGAGAGATCAGTGGAATGCAGTAAAAGATCAGGAGGTGGCAGTGTGGAGGAGGAATGGCAGTTGTTTAAGAGTGCTGTGGTGGGGCATACGGAAGAGTTGTGTGGTGTGAGATGACTGGGTGGTGGTGTAAGAAAGGGAAGTGAATGGTGGTGCAAGGAAGTAAGTATGGCTGTGGCTGAGAAGAGACGTGCATATGAAGTGTGGTTGCAGAGGAAGGATGAGGTGTCATATGAGAGGTATAAGGAAAAGAGGAATAGGGCGAGAAGGCCTGTGCGTGATACTAAAGTGGCAGCAGGTGAGAGGTGGGGTAGGTGGTTGACTGAGAATTTTCAACAGAATAAGAAAATGTTTTGGAAGGAGGAGAAAAGGGTGCGAAAGGGAGAGTCTGGGAAGGAAGAGCGAGTAAAAGCAGAGGATGGAAGGATGTTAACTGAGATGGATGCAGCAAGGAAGAGATGGGTGGAGTATTTTGAAAGAATGTTAAATGTAGAGGAGGAAAGGGAGGCTGAGATTGTGGCAGATGGAAGGGTGCAAGGAATAGATGTGTCAGGAGAGTTTCATGAATCTTTGATCACGATGGAGGAAGCACAAGATGCAGTAAAGCAGATGAAAACAGGGAAAGCTGCAGGTATGGATGGGTGTGCTGTGGAATGCCTGAAAGGTGGTGGTGCGGCTATTGTTGACTAGTTAGTAAGATTGTTGAATATGTGCTTTGTGCAAGGTATGGTGCCAATTGACTGGGCAACTGCTTGTGTGGTCCCACTGTATAAAGGTAAGGGTGATAAGTATGAATGTACTAGCTTTAGAGGTATAGGTCTTTTGAGTGTTGTAGGTAAGGTGTATGGTAGAGTGTTAATTAAGAGAGTTAGAGAGGGTACAGAGGGAGTGATTGGTGATGAGCAGTGTAGCTTCAGGAGAGGGAGGGGATGTGTGGATCAGGTGTTTGCTGTGAGACAGGTGTGTGAAAAGTATTTAGCGAAAGGTAAGGATGTGTTTTGGGCGTTCATGGATTTAGAGAAAGCATATGATAGAATTGATAGGGAGGCTTTGTGGAATGTTTTATGATTGTATGGGCTTGATGGCAGGTTACTAAAAGGAGTGAAAAGTTTTTATGTAAATAGTAGAGCGTGTGTAAGAGTGGGAAATACTGTGAGTGATTGGTTTCCCGTGAGAGTGGGGCTGCGGCAGGGGTGTGTGATGTCGCCTTGGTTGTTTAATATTTATATGGATGGTGTTGTAAGGGAGGTGAATGCAAGAGTGTTTGGTGGAGGACTGAGTCTGGTGAATGGTGATGGCAGAGAGTGGAATCTGAAGCAGCTACTGTTTGCGGATGATACTGCACTGGTGGCTGATTCAGTGGAGAGATTGAGACAGTTGGTAGAGGAGTTTGGAAGGGTGTGTGAAAGGAGGAAACTGAAAATAAATGAGAATAAGAGTAAAGTGATGAAGTGTACGAGGTTGGTAGATGGTAGGAGGATGAATATAGTTTTGAATGGTGAGTTGCTTGAGGAGGCTGAGTGTTTTAAGTATTTAGGGTCACATGTTGCTGTGGATGGAAGAATAGATGCAGAAGTGAAGTTTAGAATGAATGAAGTTGGAAAGGTGCTGGGAGGAATGAAAAAAGTGTTTAGATGTCGTTCACTCAGAATGGATGTAAAGAGAAGGCTGTATGAGGGTATTGTGGTACCGACTGCATTATATGGGGCTGAAACATGGAATATGAGTGTAGCAGAGAGGAAAAGTTTGAATGTAATGGAGATGAGGTGTCTGAGGAGTATGTGTGGAGTGATGCGTATGGATCGAGTGAGAAATGATGAAGTGCGAAGGAGAACTGGAATTGTTCGGGAGATGGCTGATCGAGTTGAGCAGAGGGTGTTGCGATGGTTTGGGCATATGGAGAGAATGGATAATGAGCGATTGGTGAAAAAGATAACTAGATCTGAAGTGAGAGGTGTAAGGCTGAGAGGAAGACCACGAATAGGATGGATGGACAGTGTGAAGAGAGCGTTGGATGAAAGAGGGTTGTCTGTTGAGCAAGGAAGAGTGGCTGTGTGTGATAGAAATGAATGGAGGGAAACTGTGAATGAATAAATGATGACGCAGCCCTGAGGGGATATTCTCCCGAATTTTGTCTGATCAGCTGATCAGGTCAGGTGCGGGTAAGTGGATGGGTCCATTATGATGCGGCAGGGGGAAACCAGCTTTGCTGTCGGGCCCTGCTGCGGATGTCACTGACTGCACTGTGTAGTTGACCCTCGTGCGGTGTGGTGTGGTGAGGATCTGTCCCTTCTCCCCTTTGGGGCTAAGATGCGAATGAATGTGTATGAGTGGATGAGTAAATTGGTAGTGTGTTGTCCTGTCTCGGATACCTCCATTTTTGGGGGGGAAGCAGCCTAGGTATATAGATAGATAGATAAAAAATGTCTTTGTTCAGTCACTGAACTGAAACTCCATTTTACTTCCTGAACCAGTTTAACTGAGATATAACTGACTGCAAACCTACTACACAGGCAAAAGTTAAATGAGTACTTAGAGTACTAGCTACCAGTATGCAGTATAAGTATATATTTTTGCCCTTTCCAATACCAGTACCATTTTATGGATCT